>JAZGTJ010008013.1:0-21761 GCA_036877575.1 Botia almorhae | reverse complement strand
AAAGATTTGGCTATGTGCCTAATCAAAAATGGACAAAAAATATGAACTGATGTGACAGCTAGCCCCGGTGTTAAAGCTATGATGTGCATCTGTCCAAAACAACAACATCCTGTTCTTTAGATGCAGACACTCCTGGCAGCCGCACCGTCCAAATAAATAAATAAACGTGCCCCTATTGAACTGTGCTGATTTAAACATTTCCTTTGAAACTGATGTGTTCCAGGCACTTCTAATAAAGGCTGTGGACACAGAGTGTGAGGCCCTGAAACAAGAGCTCTTTGGAGCAAGGAAGAGGATGTTTTAAGAGACGGTTAGCCACAGGCAAAGAGTCGGCCGACACCGAGCCAGGAACTTGTTTGTGAAATACATGCTGCTGCCTGAATCGCAGGTTCTAATGAGGTTATGGTCAACAGCAACAGTATTATAAATGATCTGCCTTTTTCTCTCTAGTCCTCGTGCAATTAACGTTTCCGACCGGCTCGCCAAAGGCTGTGACGGGGAGGGCAGCTACATCTGAAATTCAAATAAATGAGCAATGTAAATAGTTTAGAGAGCGAGTTTACCCAGTGAACAATGGCCTGTTATGAGACACAAACGGCCCCCCAAAAAAGGGACACTGGTGTGGGGATGAAAACGGCAGGGGGTGAGATGAGCCAACACAATGCGGCCCTTCTCCTAAAGCAACTTGTTATCAGGCAGAACGCAGAACCTCTTTCAATCTGCATTTAAATACATTTCATTCCGCTCGCTCATTTGCATTAATTTCTTCCATTATATTTGGAAATGGCCAAATGTCGAGCCGACACAATGTAGGAGCCCATCACCAGAGAGAGAAGCCCCACACCTGATGCCAATTTAGGGCCCTTGGATCTTTTCTGTGCCCTGGCCCGTTCTGACAACTCCAGTTCTTTGCAGTCCAGAGGACTTTTCAATTGGATTTGCTTGCAGTGACAAAATTGTTTCGCTCATCCGAGTTTTTTTCCCCTCCTATCTTTCTCTCTGTGAGACCGAGCGTCTATTTAGGTGCCATGGGAAAAGCGGTGCCGAATGATTCTCAGTGGCTTCTGATTTCCACTATTTGTTCAGCATTAGGGCCACTTATCTCTCAAAGAAAAAGCAACATGTGGAGAGAGAAAGAGAGCGAGAGAGGGAGAGAGAGAAAGAGACGGAGCGAAATACAGCCTCACTAACAGGGCCATTGTGCACCAAGGATCTGCATTCAAACATGAGGGCCCCTCTCTCTCTCTCTTCCTCTCTCTCTCGCTTTCACACAGATTCAGTTTTGCTGCAGTCAATTACCACTGCTAATCCTACCCGCAATAGGGAGTAAATATTTCATTACTTTTTCAAATAAACACTCGGTGTGCCTTGCTGAAGTGTCATCGACAAAGCGGAGAGACAACTGACGGCCACTTCTATTTCATGAAAAAAATGTTAAAAACTCAGTGTATAAGTGGCCTTTTTTGTACCCCGAACAAACAAAACAGAAGAGAAATGAGCGATACTCAACCCTGAAACATTTTAACGGATAAAAACAACAACGAGGATTTTGGTTGCGTGTTTTTCGGTAAGTGGCTTCGGACTGTGTTCTTTTCCTCGCTAAACCCAACAGTGAGAGCGGCTCTGTCAAAACCTCCATAGACGCCGTGTCATTCCCATCGGCCAATAAAGCGCAAGCTGTCTTGGAGGAATTAGCGGCCTGACTAAAAACACAAGGGGGGGAAATGACAGAGGGATCCTGGCGCTTGGTGCTCATTAATCACTGCAGCGTCTTTGACCTTTCATTTGCCAAGGGCGCTGAGGGAGGAGGAGGCGGGTGGCCGGGGCAGGGGAGGGAGAGACGGAAAGAAAAGAGACAGAAAAATAAAAAAAGAACGACAATAGTCCAGAAGATGCCACGACACATTGTTAAGGAAGAGTGAAATTAATCAGTTTCATGGGTTATTAATAAAATCAGGTACCACCCAGCCTCAAGGTACCATGTAGGGAGGGTTTAAATTGGGCTGTAATAAATCTATCAGGAAAGAATAAAGAAATCTTGTTTTTTATTGTCTGTTTGCCAATAGGTTTAATTTCCCTAATACTCCAGTTCTGTTTTGTTCGTTCTAGTACATGTGGCACTTCAATTTACCAAAGCACCTTTGCTTTAAAAATAAATATTTCAAAAGGGCAGTATTATATTTTGTACAGGGCACCAGATTTACCAGCCGATTTCTGGAAATCCTCCACTTCCAAAATCCCATTTAACCTCCGCTAACTAGCCACAACAGCAGCTGTACGAAAGCCTTGAAAAACACAGCTCGTCTCGGACAGTTTCTAAAAGAATCACAGAAACGTATGCAAATTATTCCAGAAGTGCTGCGTCGAAAGCAAGGTGTGGCGCATGGCAATCGGTCGGCATGAGGAATATTTTTGAACTCTTTGAGCAAGCTCTGCTCCAGCTGGAGACAGCGATGAGAGTCTGAGAACACAGCAGAGGCGCGGGGCGCGGGACCGCTGTGCCATCGAGCTGGGGGTGGGAAGTACATGTTGATTTAAAGCGTTAGATAATGAGACACATGAGCAGACACAAGCTCCAGCTGAAATGACATTGAGTGCATTGCTCCAGAAATAAATGTTTTCACTTAAGCTAACATGTGTTAGGATTCACTACCAAAAGCCTTTTTACCTAACCATGTAAAAGCCTGTGCACAAGCATTCCATTAGTGTCACAGTCAAAGGCCAAGCCATCCTGAGGAAGCTCATTTATATCAAGACTGAGGTCATTCTCTCCATATAAGTGGGAGTTGGGCCATATGGCCGACACTCAATCAGAGAAGTTACTTGCTGCCATGCGGGAACGTGTTAGTGTTCATTAATGCACAAAAAATCAAGATACAAAGTAATGAAATTAAAGTTATCATTCATAAACTAAAGTAACCGCTGTCAAGAGTATTAAGATATACTGCATTCAAGCATATACTAAATGAATATTGTTGCTCGTGACAAATATACATACAGTCTTATTTTTAAAACACTAATTGCGGTTCAAGGTTAATTTAATCAGCCCATTTCTACCTCTGAAGTGCTTGCTCCAATTTAATTGCCTATTTTTATTGCTTCTGTGAGGTTTTAATTGAAACCAATAGGGATCCAACAACAACTGTGACATGTTGGTGTCTGGGGGAAGCTATAAATATGAGAGAAAAATATGTGCATTATTAATGCGATTTCTTAATGCATTATTGCAGAGAGTTGGGTAGGGGTTGTTTGTATTTTCATAGTCGGGGAAACTAAATTATAATTAGTCATGGCTTTAAATGCAAACTCAATGAGAAAATACAACTAAATATGGTTTAATGACACCTCATTGCAAGACAATCAAACAGCGTCTTGGCACATGCCACACCTGATCAGCTGAACAGCAAACATCAAGCGTTATTGGCATGGGTGATTTATTGCGTTATTCTTGTATGCATTGAAGCAATCAATCGTAATGGCACCATGTCACAGTCTTTCTTAACAATGAAAGGCATTATGCATTCAAAAAAGAAAAAAAATGGGATTGCATAGCTATTGACCGAGCAGTGAACATCACCCCGAGTCCCTGGTATCAAATTCTGCATAGCAGCTTTGGCCATCGACACTATTGATTTGTCGCACGGTAAGCGTCACTGTTGGATCTCAGGTTGTGTCGTGTTGTGCTGCTTGTTGCTACTCCACTAACAGATATTTCCATAAATCTGACTTCATTCTACACTATTCTATAGTTAAACTAACTCAAGTTTAATGTAAAAAAAACTGAAAAATACGCCTTCTGCTCAAATATGCCAAAACAGTGTATTACATTTTGTAATGGTAGAGAAGGATCCATGAGGTCTGAGCATAGCATTGTGGGATATGTATGCTGAAAACAAGTGATCTTTAAATATCAGCTCCTTCTCATGTCTCAGGCAAAAAACAAAGGCAGAAAAGAATCATATTTTGCTCCCATTGGTGCATTACGGAGCACAGGGTCTGAGGCCCTGAAGCCCAGAGTGAAGAGTGGAAAACAGCACCAACTCAAGCCTGACATCTGTATAAAAACAAAAATAATCTCCTGTCATCAGAATGTTCAATGACTTCTATCACCCTGGTGTCGAGAGAGTCCAGCGGCTGTGAGGTTCGGGCTGTTATGCCGGGTTCAGTGGATCGGAATGCATGCTAATTAGCATCAAAAATATGTGTCACCGCCCTGTATCTTCACCGACGGCATGCCGAAAGGTTCCCTCAAAACTAAGATTAATAAACTGCGTAATGCTGTGTCAACAAAACACACATTGCATTACACAGGTCATGAGAGGCTGTGTTTTAATGCCATGGATTACATTTTCTAACATACATCTTAGTCAATCAAAAAAAGGCGGGTAAAGCGAGGTAAATATTTTACTTGCAGTACACCTCTGAATTATTGATGCAACTGTAAGCACACGCACGCGTAAAGACAGTAGGCCGGTGCGAGTTTTGGTATACCGTAGCGAATACACCTAAAACAAGGGCTTGTGTTACAATGGAAATTCACACAGCGCATTGTCTGCGGTCGTCACTTTAATCTAGTCCGTCGCCGAATCCTCCAGTGCTAAACAGGAGCAAGCCTTCCCCTTTAAATAATTGATATTTTCTGATTAAATGTGGCAGTTCATAGATAATGAATTCTTTATGGCGGCGCCTTGAGCTACTCCACTGCCCCGGCTCTTGTAGACAGCTTTATGGAACGTGCTGCCCAAATTTTGAAAGTTTAACCTATGTAGATCAATGTGCTTCCTTAAAAGAGTTTAATAAATTAAAGTGCACGGGGCCCTTTTTTTTCCTCTGCGAGCAGAAAAAAGCTGATGAGACAGGTTTAGTTTAATCTCAGGCAATAGAAGTCATTAACCATTCTCCTAGGAATTAAAATATAGCTTGCCCTTTTCTTCTCTCACTTATCATTAGCATCACTTTAATCTCCCAGCGTTTCACACTGCTATTTTAATCATTACTTACTGCCTTTTGACAACTGAAGAACATGCCTCACTCTCGCTCAGGCAATATCCCCATTTTAGCTGACAAAATGTAGGACATCATGTAAAAATATCTAAATTTTCGCTCCCCTCCAATAACATTCGTATCACAGTCCTTGGGAAAAGGGAAGCGTGTTTGTGTCAAAAACAGCAAGCTGAACAGAGGAAACCGAAGTAAAATGAGAGATTCGACCGTAATGGCACGGGGATTAGGGGCTACGTGACAGTATTTGCATTTATCATGTTGTTTAAGTGGATCATGAATTGCATGTATTCTGTTATGTGGGTCATTTGGTGAGCTGGGCCCATCCATTTCTTTGTCCTTGACTCAATGAAAATATACAGAAAATTGCATTTTTTTCCCTGGCCGAATATAAATCAAGAGTTACACACTGTCTTTTAATGTCTTTGACAGATATAGGCCATGTACGCTAACTTTGTTTCAGCTTTGTTCACGAGTTGAGCTTGTAATTTCTGGGGGAAAAAGTCTGACAATTACAAATACCAAGACACTTCATCTTTTCAAGAGCATTTAGCACTTCAGAGAATTTGAAGTGCTGAAATAAACTAGATGAAATATTAACTAAAGCAATGGAAAACTTTGGGTATACATGTGTTCTGCTTTCACCGCTACTGGTTTCAGCATTGCTATGTGGACGGGCGGTGGAACGATGCCAGCCCTTTTCCACATTGTTGCACAAACATAAAGAAAAACATGCCATAGCGAAAGCTCAGGATAAGATTTTAACACCTGTCTGATCTACTGTGTGTTAACCCATAGAACCTTTTATTACACTAATGTAATCTGACATCATTAGCACAATGAACATATTGGAAAAATATAACTTGATCCAATACGAGACTCAGTGAGAAATCTCTTGGATTAATGTGAAATGACTTTCCTGAATGCCATTTGAAGTATAACCCAAAATATAACCCTCTAAATGTTCTCCTCATTGTTTTTAAACATGCTAACAAACACAACTGGTAGATTTAAATGCTTAGAACATCATTTCTCTGGTATACTGTACTGCGAAAAAAAGTATCGGTGAATATGGAAGTAAAATGATACAACAGATTTAGCGTTGACCTCAATAGCAACATGAAACCTTGAATCTCTTTTGAAGAACAGACACGGTTCTCCTCGAGTTCCTCATAAGTCGAGATAACAATGTGTATTTTTGATCACATGCCTGAAGAGAAGTATCTCCCCCCAGCCCCCCTTTGAAAATCAACACCGATCTCTAAACGGTTGGAAACAGTTTATGAACATTTCAACAATCAAATCCCTCCTTTTACATCAAAAAGAGCCCAATTCATTTCTGATCTCTATCCAAGTTCAAAGGCAAACTTGAAGTGATACTTCAAAGAAGCGTGTAATCAAAGACACACAGCTGTTAAAACAATCTTTTGTTAGTTCATTGTCTTCAAACCAGACTCTTCTCCAATCCATAAACGAGGGGAAACGGAATCAAATAAGTAACGCTCCATCTCTGTAAGTGGGAAGCTTTGGTGTCGGGCTGAACGATATTTTCTACCAGAGATTTATGTCTATTTACAACAGCGTGAAATAATACAATAAACAAAGTGCAGGCTTGCAGTTCTGTGCAAATTAAGAGGTTCAAGCTGAGTCTTTTTGACAGATAAAGCTCTCTGTGTGTGTGTGTGTGTGTGTGTGTGTGTGGAGGGGGCTGTGCTTTCATACATGTACCAGCCTGCAATATGAACCCATCTGAGATATGATCAGATTCATTTTGACAGGTAAAGACCAGTGTTCTGCAGATAATTCCCCAGCACGCAAGTCATATAATATTTGTATGCTTTGTTCGGCTTTATTCAACGAAGGATGACGTTTTCTTTTTCTTTTAATTTTAATACACCCGTATATTCAGAATATGGAGACCTTACGAAAAAAGAGGTCCTCTAAAAATGCACGGCAGAGAAATTTTAATGCTGTCTAACGAGGGAAATGAGAGAACATAAAAGAAATCGACTTAATTTTTTAATACACCTAGCTTTAATCCGATGCGAACGTTCATTGTCAAGGGTTACCGCGGAGATATCGCCAGCAGCTGTCAATCAAGCGTTTGGTCAAATTAAAGCACGGCTCCATTAAGTTACGAATGGGACCTGAAGGCCCGCTGTGAATCAGTCATATCCCTGCCACAGTCGTGCTTATTACAGCCAAACACTGGACAGACCTCATTATTCTGTATTTAGATAAAACAGGCTAGCCTGTAGTCCTGCACATCTAGTTATAAGCAACGTGCAGTTTATCTTTGTAATTTACGTTGAACGTCTTAATTTGCGTTTTACGTTGAAATTTTGCTTTGCGTGTCTCTGCTTATAGGAGATAGAAGGATTAGGACATTATAGAAAAAGTATAAAATGTCACTAACCTGAGTTGGGAGTGTTGGGACACGGCGACGTCAAAGATGCCATGCAAGAAAGAAGAAAAACAAGAGTTAGTGGACTCGTAAATAAACAAACATCTTGCTGAGTAAAATAAAATACAATCTAATCATCTATAAGACACTTGTTTTTGTTTTCCCTGCATGTTGCTACAAGATTCCTGCAACAATGGTGCATGTAAAATATCTCTCATGTGGGCAGCCAGAAAATAAGATGCTATATCTTTCTGAATACTGATTTTGGCAGCTGTCTAGGTATTAATGTATAAGAATATGCAAGGTATAGTATAACGCGAGCGTTTTGCAAGCAGATTCACAACAAAATGAGTCTATTGCACACAACAGATAATTTGAAGTTAGATAAGCATAACTGGCAGTTGAGCTGACCTCAGTTTCAGCTTAAACTGTCAAAGTCATATTCTGAACTTTTCAGACAGACGTCTGTTGTCTGCAATTTTAACACACATTTGTGAGTTCTGTGAATGTCATTGGTTTCAAGTATGTGCAATTTGTTCAGAGACGATGGCTTAAGATTGGGGATGTATTTGGCCAGCATTGAAAACTACCATGACTGGACACCATTTTGTCAACATTTAAAAGGAGAGATCCGTTTTCAACAATTACATACATTCTAGACCTATGCATACAGCTTAAAAGACAGAAAGTAATCACAAGTGTCTTTTAGTAACCGAGTATTTCAGGTTACCCCATTTATATGTCAACGGTGTTTAATGTTTGGGTACCATAAATTTAGGTCCGGTTAAGTGCCTGTCATTAAGCTGTTAAATTATATTGCACCAGTGCACCTTGACTGCGAATATCACACCGAAGTCTGTCATTAGCACACAATGACACAGACAGGTGAGTTAACTTGGGTCACGTGGGACAGGGTGACACATTGTGTTATTGTGGCCAGCACTGAACAGAGATCAGAGCTTCCAGACCACTGGCCCTTTCACCTGTTAAAACAAAGTGTGTATCAAGATACACAATGACACATTCTATCTCTCTGATACGTAGTCAGTGTTTAAAATTGACTTTTGTCACATCTGCCAATGTTGAGTGAATGTAGAAAATGCACTGTTCTGAGCTCTCTTACCAGCCATAAAAATATATATTTATTATTTGTAAATATTTATAGAATATTAATATTTTATTCCTCCTGATCAACTTAATCTATAGAATCTATCATATTAAAATATCAATATTATTCTATGTTCAGATTAAAAACATACTACTATGCTGCAGTTTCTTATGAAGTTTCCGACCCCTAACGCAAATTAAAGTCCGTTTTTACTCTATTCGGTTATTAAATGTTTTTGGAATTAAGATACTCAAAACATTACACATTTATTTCACCCTTTATCAAATGCTAAAGGTATTCTTGTGAAAGGTATGTGGCGTGTATGTGTGTGTGTGTGTGTGTGTGTGTATGCGAGTCTGTGTGTGCATGTTTGTGTCTCTTTCTGGCTAGCTCCATCTGGAAGACTCTAGCACTAGGCGGCTGTCACACAATGGGGAGACCAAAGCCTGCTGAAGGATAACAAATGACTTCATGGCAAAACAGCTATTGAAATTCTTTCAGTATGTGGCATTAAAAACAACTGAACAAATAGAGATAAGAAGGTTAGTAGGATTTGAAATGAGATTTCTCTCTCTCTCCCCCACTCTCTTCCCCAGCCCTCTGTTAAAGAGCTAAACAAAACAAATGGAGCTTATTACTGCAGATTACCTTACATTGGACAGATTCACGGTGTGGGGCCAACTGTAAACAATGTCTCTCTCTCCTCTTACAAAGTACGTGCCATTTATAACACTGAGCAATCATAGCCACTGCTTGGCTAGATAAAGGGAAATGTATGCGGGGCCTGCCATTTGAAAATACAATCACTTAAGACTGTTACTACGTGTGTTACCATAGCAAACACTGATAAACTAATTATTCCCTGCTATACTGCTTATATTATTGCTGTTTAAATAGCGCCCAGGGGATTGGGAGGGATTTCGGCATGTACGCGAGTGGCAGAAGGGATTCGAATTTAAAATCCGCGCAAAATCACAAGGTCACTAATTAACAGAACAACAGACGCATTTGACGTTAATTTAGAATGCTACGCTAGTAAAGGAACGAGCCGTGCTAACAGTTACACGTACCGTCAACATTTCAGATCCATTCGGCAGCAAATGCGAAGGGCTCTGTAGTCATTAATCACACCGCAGGGCGTTCCTCCGCCCCACACCTCTCCCAATTCAATACCAAACTTTCTGGGAACTTTTAGCGGTTCGCAGCAGTAGCAGCCGGTGGAAGATAAATAGCGTTGGACATATATTCTGTTCATTTGCCACTCTCTTTCCTGTCAGCAGCCAGCAAAAGCTCTCTCATGCAATCGGATTTATGATTTATGCCCGGCGCCGCGGAGCAACAGGCTCCAAGCACGGGTAAAGCGCCGGTCTCTAGATTTATCATCGGCCCAGTCCATCTAACAATCGGGCGTTAAACAGAACAAAAACCCATTCCAAATAAATTCCCACTGTATTTGTGTGCCGATTTGATTTACCGGCCTTTGGGGAGGCACCATTTGGTAGCGCAAGAGCGGCGAGATGTAGGTGGTGCCGGAGAGAAAAGGGGGAAGGAGGGGGGGGGCGCATGTGCCAGAAGTGTTTATTGTGTCAGGTTGATTTATTGAGTGAGCTTCATTTCACTGAATGTTCTCAGATATTTATTTCCCTAAAGGCCCCACAAAGATATGAACAAGCCCGCATCCACATATGTCATCATTGCCCATTTTACAGAGTCAGGAGATTTCTTTACGAAGAAAGGGGGGGGGGGGATTGTGGGAGAACACCAGGGCACCTTTCCATCTGTGTCTTACCGACAACGCTTCTTAAAAAAGAGCTCCAAATGCAGCCAGTCTTTACACAATGCCTCATCTAAGATCTTTAATTCTAAAAAAAACAACAACAACTGAAAAACACAAACACAAAAAAGCCATCTACTTCACCAGGGCACACTGAACTTCATAAATTCATAAAATTCATAAAAGTAATCTCATAGGTCAAAACAAACCTGCTGCAAAAGAAATGGCTTCCATATCAGCCATGTTGACAAAACAAGATGGCTCTTGCATTCAGAAGGTTAAAAACAAAGGTCTTGTTTTGAGGGCCGGGTGGCAGAGGAAAAGGTGTCTGTGAGAGATGAGAAAACAGTGGGAAAGTAAAGCAGATGGCGCTGGCCTTTGATTTTCCAGATGGCTGTCCTGATTGGTGAGCTCAGTGACATCGAGTTGTCTCATTGACATGCTGCCTCCACTGTCTCTCTGTCCGCAGGTCCCTCCCTCCCTCTCTCTCCCTCTCTCTCTTTCTCTCCCTCTCTCTGTCTCTCCCTCTCCCCCTCTAGAAGTGCATCTCTCTCAGCCTCTCCACCCGGGCACTGCTTGGCAACCTGGGGCCGCTCTCATTTCAGCCAACCCGCCTGCTGCCACTGTTTATCCAATATCAGTAACGAGACGCAATTGTACATGGCACTTTTTATTTAAAGAAGCAAAAGCAATTACTATTGCGAGGCCTGACTGCAGCCATCACTAATTAGGAGACTTAATATAATGTTAATATTAGAGGTAAAAACACACGGAGCATAACGGTTGTTTGCTATTTGCTGTTTTGCACTGGAATAATTAACACTGACTGCTAGTCATTTTTTACGACTGTATACATTTAGATGTCTGTGTTTATTAACGGGCGAATAAGTCCTTCGCTGCTGACACGGACAAACAATCCGTCAATCTGCGCCCCGTGATTAGCTTCCGAAGGAAAAAAATCCATAAAATATGATTCTTTGCCCTTATCTGTAAATAAATCTCCATTTTAGCCCACAAGAACAGGAATATTAAACAGTCAGAGGCTAATTTAAATTGGACCGGCAAGGAGAATTAAATGCAGGGGTCTATTCCATGACCTCGCCGGTACCTCATATTTTTTTAGGGTCATATCATCATTACCATAGTGCAAGCTCAGAAACGACAACTCAAAATTCTCTAATTACTGTGTGTTTACTGGGGGCCATAGGCCTGCACACAGTTAATGAAACATCACAGTGTAGGCCTCCAGAGCCCAAGGGAGACGGGCCCTCCGTTGCAACACTCGCGGTTCTGCTTTTCCACTCTGTACGCAATTAATTGATCCAGGAGCCATATTTTATGAGGCATTCGAGGACAATATGGAAGCGCATCAAAATGCACTCAAAAACCAAACAGGATTTTGTCTTCAATACAACAAAGCAATGCCAGCACAATAAAAATGCTGAGTGATAAGCACCCCAGTGTTTAAACATACTAATGACTGTGTTGCGTGATAGAACACAAGCACATCACCTGATTACCACTAATTGGGGTAAATGCATACACAACTAACAGCCAGTGTAACTGCGAGGGGGGTTTGCTTAGAAAACACATTGTCATTTTGTTGTACTGTAACTTCAAGGCAGTTAATATAAAAGCTAAAGGGCATATCGCTCACTAAATCACTGCCCCGGCGTCTTTACACATTTACCAGCCCATGAGTCTTAACCTAGCTGTCTCACGATTGGCTGTTACCCTCACAGTGAAAAGTGATTCCCAATTGTTGTGATGTCATGTCTAAGAGCAGGGCAGACTATTGGTACTATAAAAAACATGTTGCAGGGGCTAGCATGTGGCAGATTGCTTTTTCAAAGCCAGTTTTAGATCAGTATAAGTACAGACAGGGTACAGACAGGGGCCACGGTCTCCTCTGCACCAGGGACTGAAAATGAGAAATAAGCATTTCCAGATATATTCAGCTGGCCACAGAAACAATTTGCTGTGGGCAAAAAGCCGGGGAAATGGGATAAATGGGCCGCACTAGCAGAGAGAATGAAAAAACGTTAATGCTGAAACCTGAAATCTTTTATGGAATTATATAATTAGGCGAGTTGAGATGCCAAATTATCCCAAAGTAGAAAGCTGATTCTAACTTTCTGAGGCCACAAGATAATTACAACATATCTGAATATCTTCATCCATCTCTGAAAAACAGTATTAGCTGCCAGATAACGCTGCTTTTTTTGTGCCACTGGCGTCAGAAAACAATTAATTAAAAATAATACGGTAGATTTTCTTAACATCCCCACCTCACTGATCGAAAGGTCGGGAAAGCACCGCAGTGTTTATGTCCAGGGAAATCAACCTACAAATGTTTTCCTCACAGTTGTCTCTAAGCAGGAACTGGAGAATGTATTTTAATACTTCAGCTTTAAACTCATCGAAACGCTTTTCGCTATTCCAGGCATCTTAACTGCAACGCTCAACCAAGCTTCCTAGCCAGCTCTGGACAGCAGGATTGTTATCTCCAAATGTCAAGCTTCCAGAGAACCGCGTGGCATGCACAATGACATCACATCTAGTCTGGAGGAACTCTGCATGGGAGTGCCTCTGCGTTTCAGCCATAAATACCTAGTGGTTGAGATACAGCATCTATATTAGAGCAGTTAAGCTGGGGAAACATCACGTGGAAATGCTTTGGTGTGCACAGCATGAAGATATTAGAACAGGTGCAATATGCCAGCGCTGAAAAATCTGATAACAACAATCATTGCTAACAGGTCATTTACTATAAATTTCCTTCATCATCTCACCCAGGTGAGACGCAGATGGCCGAGAAGGAAGAAAGTCAGTCCATTATCATCACAAACGCACTCGTCTTAATTATCGAGCCTCTCTATTGTACAAGTTTAAGAATCGATCGCTGTAAAGGAATGCCTCTGTCTCTTTGAGAACGATAGTGGGGAGCTGTAGCCAGAGGACACAAAGAAATGAGAGCGGGCCTGATCTTGGCAAGCTAAGAGAGGCTGTTTTCTCCACTTAAGAAGAGTTGATTGGAGGTGGAGGATTCACAACGCTGGGGCTGATTTCCATAAGAAGGGGAGGACGGGTTCTTAATGGGGGTCAGTGACAGGGCCGGAGTCTGAATTGGCAGGGGTGCATCAATTAGAGCGCGGGCAAAGCTCAGGCTAACGATAAGGTGAGTGAATGGTAGAGAGGGGTAATCTTCATTAGAAGCACATGAAAAATATTACATGCTCACAAGGAGGAGGCAAATGAGAGGGTGGCAAAGGGCATGATAGAAACATCCTCTCTCCTCACAAGCTCATCTCAGAGCGCGTCCAGCACTGCAGTTATGGATTGAACTTCCAGGACTTTGAAGGGACGTGTAATTAGCTAATGCTCTCGTTTCATACAGTGATGGCTTAATGTCCAAATTTGAAATCTCTTAAAATTGAATTTTTATTTGTGGGGGTTTTAAATCCTTTAGGCAGTTTAAACAGTTAACCATTAGCGTGACTTACTCAGTGGAAAAACTTGAGCTATTAATGAACATCCAGAACAGAATGAGCACAAACACTTACAGAGAAAAACAACCTATTGCTATATTTTTCTATATTTTTATTATTATTGCTGTATTTTTCTCTCTAAGGTGTTCTTCAGAGAATTCACTCCAGAATTCCGAACGATTAGGCAATTTCTACTAAACAAACTCTTTTGGTGTTGACAAAACCAAACCGTCATCAGCTTGTTTTGATGATGCAGATAAAAGACAACTGCCTTATTTACCATACGGTGTTGCTTCTGCTTTTTATGACTATATCTATCATTTACGACATGAATCACAGACCTTTGATATGGAGAGTCTTCGACTTAATAAGGCAAGACATTAGTGTACACGTGTAAAGAGTGTTCGTAAACGTGTGAGAGGAGACGCGAGCTTGGAGGCAGAAAGAAATTTGATTACATTGCGTCCACCTATCCAAATGAAGCCCATCATGTGAACATTGTGCACCCAAGCAGACACACAGCTCCAAAGACCATCCAGGCGGTTGTGTAGCATTAAAGTGCATTCTGGGAAAAAAGAACACTATCCTATTGAACGGTTTCATTTCCACAGGGCAAACAGCCATGGCACAATCACTGAGTTACAGTCGTCTCCATCACATCAACATCACATTTTTATGATCTCAACCTGTAAACAAAATCTTTGGAGCAGATAAATTTGAAACGCCACAATGCAATTAAAGCCCAATTCGATTTGAGCGAGCACCATCCATCTGTCAAAGAGAAACCAAAGCAGAGGAGATCTATTATTAGAGAATTCCTACTTGCCTTTCCAAAACCCACAAACAAATTAGTGTTCTCGCCATTCCAAAATGCCAACCGAATTATTCAATGAGCTGAGGTATACGGTCATATTATTAGACATAAACAATACTAAACACAAGCTAATATAGTGCAGCTGAGCTTCTCCAAGTATGTCATCATACCCAAAAGTTCTTTTTGCAAACTTTCCCTATTAATTATTACATCTTTGGAGATTTGATTCTCCATGCTCTGGGGAATCATTGTGATGTTCTTGGTTCAGCTGAAATATAAATGTCTCCCATAATCCTATTTGTCCACTTTAAAATCAGGGAGATAAAAATCTTTATTATTTACAGTGGGGGAGGGTTCAAGGGACGCGGCACGGCGCTTTCAGCTTGAAATGCTATCATCTTCAAAGGTAGGAGAGGATGTCGATTTAAAATCAGAAATGTATCAGGGATCTCTACGCTCCTTAAAGTACAATACATCTCCACTGATTAAAACACATCAAAGCCTCGTCATTCGTTCCTCTGAGCAATAAGGGTGGATTTTAATTGCAAAATGTTAAACCTCACAATTAAAGGCTTTGTGCTTCTTAAAGCTAGCCCAAACAGACACAGAGAGAGTGGCATACAAATGAGCCGGTAAGAGGAAGAGAGGAGAATTAAATGATAGCATTAAAAGCTCCCTGTTAAATGATAACGCTGTAGAAGACCAATCACGACGCACGCCGATAATGCTACAGTGAAACACGTCAACAAATTGCACTTTCATGTGCTGTCGTTTTTCTCTCAAATGAAAGCCTTTCCTTTAAAGAAAATACATGTTCAAGTGGCAAAAACAGGTGTTTGTTTGTGAGAACCCTAATGTGCCTGCCAGCGATAAGCAGTTCTACGTGATGCCATCCTGCTATAAATCCAGGAACATTCTGCCAATACAAACAGTTAGTCAATTTACAGTTTACAGCCATGATGAAGCACTATAGAGCTTTTACCTGACTGCTGCAATCAGATTACCAGTTAACAATGCAAAACCTGCAGCCAAATAGTTTCAATTCGCCATTTGAAGGACTTATAATAAACAAAGTGAAGATACTTTTATTCGCACCAATTTATACACCTCCAACATGTATTTACTGCAACAAAAACAACAACTGATCACATGAAGTGTGTGATTAGGATTTTGACAGACAGGTTAAGAGAAAACAGAAAATAGCACATACTCATATACAGACATACCGAGTTATTTTATTCAACCAAAGTCCAAAGTTAGGACGAGCTAAAAAGACAACTACACAAAGCACAGCTGTAGAAACAAGTCAGTGAATTACTGCTATAAATGTTCAATTATTAAGTAATTCTATAGCAGTTTTAAACAACAACACAAAATACATCAAGGATCCTAATATGATCATATTTTGACCCCTATATCAATAAAACGCCATATTGCCAGGTCCCCGCTGCTTCCTTCATCCCAACTCCTAACAGAAAAAGGTGTCTACAAAAGCCTCACAAACACATCAAGTATCATTAATTAAAAAGCTGTGATAGGCACGGCATGCTTCTAACAGACCTATCAACAATGAAATTAGGATTTGCTGGCAAAAGAGCATTTCGGGATCCCTCGGAGGGAGTAATGAAAAACACTTTCATGGCTAACCCATCAAAAAAGCCAGGCTGGTGGAGAGCGGGGCAGTGCGGGACGCCAGCAGGAGGATGTTATGTGAGGGTCTGGAACGTGCGACCTCTCATTTCATCCTTTAATAAAGAAGCACCCAGGTGGCCTTGACGCCTTACAGTTGCCTGGGGCTCCTGAGAACAACACAGGAGCTCGGCTGAACGTGGTAACCCTGCTCCCCTCTCTTCCCTGTTCTCCAGCGCAGAAACCTGCATGCTTTGTTTTCCATGCCATGTGACGATTTGGAAGTCTGTTATCATGATCAAACCCCTTCTTAATCTTAGCTGGTGGAACATGTTCCGCTGCCTGACTGATTGACTTGCAGAGCGCTGAGCTGTAGTGTTGTAATGGTGAGGTGAGGAAATAACTCAACGAGGACCAGAGACACGACATCGACGGTAAAACAGAGGAATCGGTTTGTGGTCACCAGCATTGGGAAAGTCTAGAGACTCGATTGGGCAGAAATGTTGCAATTCTTGCCTGTTTGGTAACATCAATACAAATACTAAATCAAAACAAACCCGGACAAAATAAATTAGTTCCCAAAAAGAGCCGTGGTACTTAAATGCGACGTGCTTAAATGATTCTTGCGTTTGACAGACTGCGGCAGAATGTGCCTTGAGCTGGTCATTTTTCAACGACGCCGATTCAAATACAAACATTGTAAAATGCCTGGGATTTCATTGTGCAAATGATCTGTGTGTAATACTTTCATAACTTCCTGTGTGAAAGGAGCCCGTTGGCAAGGCTCTCTCTCAAACAGGCCGAGCAGTCAGAAAAACATTCAGGTTATCAGCATTTCTGTAGGCCATTTTTTTTAATTAGCTTTCACAATTTGTGCTAAGATAATGTCAGAGAATTGATGAATTTAGTCTTGGAAGGACGAGGGAAAGTTAAATAAAGTCCTCTGCACCCGTCTGCACTTATACAATAGAACGAATAAATGCTTATTGCTTATATTGACAGATGATAATACATGCGTGTTGTACTGCTTATTCAAACAGTAACAAGACCTCGGCACACACCCACACATCTGTCAGATCGAAGCATTATGGTGTAATTGCAGAAAAAGGAAACTGTACTCTTCAAACTGTTTTAACAGACTGCAAATTACATTTATTCCACAATGTGGATGCAGCCTCAACAGTTTCCTGCCTCTGATTTATGTATTCTGGTCTTGCTTAACTTTCGAATTCATCAAGGTAGCTTTCATTTGAAAACAGACCAAGGACGGTCTCTCAAACACAGCTCTTCTAATTAAAATTATTGTAACTCTGACAAACCCTGGACACAGTTGCCACTTAACTGCATTGTCAGGCCTCAGACTCACAACCTGAATACAGATTTTCCACCTGCCCGCCATTCCGTATTGTTCAAACTTTTCTAACATACACCTATTTCCCCAGTGGGAAGCAGGTGGTGTGTGGAGGTGTTTACGGAGAGCGTCTAACTGACAGCTGGCGGGAGGAGACTCAAACAGCTGCAGACGAGTGGAAAAGAGAGAGAGAGAGAAAGAGAGAGAGAGAGAGAGAGAGAGAAGGCAAACAGCTCTAATACCCTCAGGGTTGTCAACTCCAATCCCCCAACCCACAATGCTTTTAACCAAGCAAACAGAGGAAAAACTGTTGCCGTCTCAAGACATCAGAGTCTCCTACCGAACCCAGAGATCTTGGAATGATTTCGCAGGTTTGAAACGGATCACAAGGGCTTGGAGGAAAAAAGAAACACACGGGGTAAACAGCATCTGAACAGCTTAATTAAATGGTGTTCAATTTGTAACAATAATAAAATAAACAGTGTTGTATTTATAACACAATGGGGTGAATTCATTCAATGCCACTTGTGTGCCTGTTATTTCCAATGCAAAAACCTGCACGGCATTTACTATCCTCCAGAAATCTACAAACAGTCATTAATCGTGCCAAAACGTAATTAAAATGTCAATTTGACTATGTTTGTGACCCGAGTAGAGTAAATGCTAACAACACAGACGACGTGTACAAACAGACAATGTTATCAGCAGGCGCGATTGATAGTGAACTCGCCCCATGTTTCAAAACGATGGGTTGCGGAAGACAGCATCAAAATCAACAAGACCTGCATTTACTGCTTTGTTTGGTTCTGCCAAGGTTACAGCAGACCCATTCCAAATTTCCTGGGGCAGAAGGGGGAGGGCACACAAACCGATTCCATGCAGATAAATCACTCATGCAGATCAAAAGACAAATCAACGGCAAAAGACAAAAGATGCTGACGAGCAGAGAACAATAGAGAACGTGAGACGTGGGGATCACAGCAGACGGCCGCGGGGATCCAGCTGTAAAGGAGATGTGCCATTTTTGAGCCGAGTGTGGGAGTGTGCTAAGCAGGTGATTCTTGACAAGTTAACCGAGCGTTTCTGGTCAAACCCGCGACAGCCTTGCTCGTTTTCATCAAAATGAGTAAAGGGGATAAGTTTTTGCAAAACAGCATGCTGTATTTAGCGCTTTAGCTACGCAAACAAATAAACGCGAAACGCATCGTTTGCTTGGGACGCGTGATTGCGTGTAGATTCCGCGAAGACAACAAACAGACAGGGTGGCGAAGTCAAGCAGAAAACTGTGACGCTCTCCCAGCGAACATCAGGTGCTAATCACACAGCCATTCACAGATACCCCTGAAATAAGTAACATATCACTTTTATAGCCTGAGCTGTCCCACCATTAACGGCAGGAGAAAAAGACGAAGCCATATGAGCACAACCTTGAAATGAAATGTCTTCCATGTTAATCATATTCGGCAGTCATTATCTTTAGCAATACACAGACTAGCGCATTTTACATGGTTAGCGTAATGCTCATTCACTGGCTAGTGCGAGCGCAGAAAAGAAATGCAAACTAGTTTCATCAAACAGGGCTGAGATTGGGTCAGTACATTTCCCTAATAGATTTAGATAGAGGGTCAGAGACACTTTTAGGTGTCCACCAGTGGATTTGCATGAACGTAAATTTACACTTCTGGGTCGCAGGATAGTATAAATAGACCAGAGTTCCTCAAGCCGCCCAATTCTAAACAGCAGTTATTCAGAAGACTGCAATGGTGAAATTATAGAGGGACGTGAGGGGGGGAAGGTTCCTCTTGCCACAACAAAGAAAGGAAATCCCACTTAGATTTGTACTTCTGTCTCGTCTACCTTTACAGGGTGTATCAGAGAACAAACGGTGCCTGAAGCTGGCAGCCACCTGCAATGCACTCCCACCCCACCCCCCCCCACCCCCCTTAAAGTCCTTCACAGAAATCAGAATTTAATAAATCACCCCAGAGTCTGACAGAGTTTATCTCAAGGGGTTGCTTTGACTCGGGAGGAGCGGGCAGGCAGACAAAGCCTAGGATGATAAGACGTAAAATTAAATACAGTTAGCAGTTTGAAACAAAGGCTGGAATGTGTCACAAGCCGCGACGTAACCACCGAAAAGCCTGTTTTCTTATTTCCGGAGAAATACTGTAGCAGAAACAGAAGGTGATTCATTTTGGTTTAGGTTGTTTAACCTCATTTGCATGCTCGCTGTCAACATATCTCTCCTGTGCAGATGTGTTTAAGAGCTTTCATTAAGGCCTAAAGTTGACATCCTTTTTATTGAAGCATGGCACATAAATCACAACCATCGCAAACGTGCACATCTCAATCGGAGATCTCGCTCTATCGCGCCGCGCTTCCCTTCAGACACATGACAGGTGCGACACTCGTCATCACTTAAGGTAAGGAGAGAGTTATGCGAGCATGTCTTATCTTCACGTGCGCACAGATATCCTCACTTAACGCGCTGAACCACGCGGATCATTTACAGCGACGTGTGCGTGACTTCATAGAGCTACAGTTAAATGTGTTATTTCTGCGCTGCTAACGTGACCTAATGTATCCGCAGACATAATTACTGTTTCCAAACAAGTTTTCTCCCACCTGCCATTACATAAAAAGACAGTCCTGTCGCAAACTCAAGCCATTTGTTGAGTTAATGTTGCTGTGTTCAGCTTGACAATATTTTCAAACAAACAGAATAGATGTAGTTACTTCTAGTTGCATATTAATCTGGAGTAGGAGAAAGCATTTAAAAATAAATAAACCTTTCAAATTATAGAGTTTAAAAAAGGAAAGAACAAAGTAAAAACAAAACTTAGCACTACAGCACGTCAGCTAGCATCCACAGATAGCATACTAATGGCACAGGAAGTGTGTGTAATGTGTTTGCCACATACACCAACTCTAATGACAGAGGTGTGTTAGAGATTCTAAACGAGCACTTTGCCCTGTTTTTATTAATAACACTCCAGGGTCCCAGAGTCCGAGAGCAGGTGGTGGGAACAGGGTGACCCACGGGCCACGCCTAATCTGTCCCGACTCGGCCCGCACCACCGACGGCCCAGCCTCTATCTGTTTCTCAAACTGATGCCTTCCTGCTGGGACGGCGCGGCTGGAGAGCTGTCAGCGTTCTGCCCTTTCTGGGGCGCTGCACTATCTCTACCCGCGCCAGTCCAGCGCGGCCCGTTGAAAAGACCTGTCACAGCCTCGCGAGTTTCTGACATTCCTATTGGCTTGACCCTGACCCTTTGCGAAGCATACCTTTAATTATCCTGTCTCAAATCTCCTTCCATGGCAGAACAGAATATACATATCAGAGCCACGGCAGCATGTGTGCTATTCTTTTACGTACGCGTCTGAGGTCCCGCACTCAGAGCTGTGTGACCCCTGGAATAATATTAGACTGTTTGGAATGTGACTGTGAGACTAACAAGAGACACATCTGTGGAAGAGGTTTCTTTATCGGGGGAAATTACATAATGCCCTAACAACTACGAGCTGTTTCCAGCACAACAAGACAATGCTGGAACGCTGGAACGATAAAAACAGAAGACATAAATATGATGTATTGTTTTAGCTGGCTTCCCCAATATCCTCCAATTAAACGACCCAGTCAATGATAGGAGCGTAAAGACTCTTTTGATCCATGTAATCATATCTGCATGCTTGCTTTTGTATCACATTCCTGTTCTGACATTTGAAAGGTCAAGAGTGAGGGGACATTTGATAACTGCAGAATCCTTGTACTCCATTTTACAGCCATTAATCTGTGTTCTTGGAATTGGTAACATTGCATTTCATCTTTGTTGGGAGGGGGGGTATAAAGGGCGAGGAAACTGTGTCCAAATGCATTTGTTCACCATAAGGTGAAGCTTCAGGGATTCTCAACACTAAGACAAAAAGAGGAAAGAAATGTATAATTCTCTGGCCACGACAAAAGGTCAAGTCACTGCACAGAAATACAAGCTTGCTAAGTGAGGCAAACATCTGATGCCATAAATAATGACTGAGGCAAACTTTGTTTTCCTCTCAGGTGGAATTTTTGAGCGTTTCAGGAAATTGAGCATTGTGTCTGCAGCGGAGCTGAAGAATGACTTTAAAGCAAATATTTAACATGAGCGTTCACCATCTTTTACCTAACATGTAGACATTACAAAATGAAAAACAA
>JAZGTJ010008012.1:0-21762 GCA_036877575.1 Botia almorhae | reverse complement strand
GATAGATAGATAGATAGATAGATCATATACAGCATCTTCAAGACATTCCTCACGCGCGTTGAGTTTAACGCGCTGACAGCGCGTATTTAGTGACGTAGGGTGGCTGGTGCGCATGCGCCGTAGTCGATTTCGCCGCTTGTAGTTTTTTCGTGCCAGCTTCAAATACGTCAGCACACGCATGACGTCATCGCGGAGTTACAGTGTGTGTACAGAATATTAAAATGGACGAGAACTGACACATGATATGATGAGCATTCAGACTGACTGATGTTTGTATTGCAGCTTGTGTTGAATGTCTGATGAGTCTTTACTTTTAATAATAATACAGAGAATCCGAAATGCAGTTTTTACTTTAACTTGTAACACTGTGTTTTTATGCTGTGCTGCAGTTTCATGACAATGAGACACGTTGACTTATTGATGCTTAACACACAATGTTTTAATTGAAAGTAGATTTTTAAACAACATGACGTGAAATTAAACCATTAAAGGTGAGGTCGGCAATATTTTTCAGAAACATTTTTCGTTATGCTGGTTAAGTCTGTTCACATGCTGATAAATATCACTAAGTGAAGTGGTCTAAATATATTTTAATCTTCTGTGGAAGGTGCAGGACCATAAAATGTTCATCCAATCATTGCATTCGGTCCGACTACAACAATAGGACATCATACTTGCCTGTCAAACTATGTATGTGTTCATGTGTTGGAGGAGGCGTGGCCTTGGAGAGCTCTGAAGAGAGGATGGGATATTATACTTGGAAACCTGCTTTGCTAGTGCTAATCTCTTCGAAATTGCCCACCCTACCTTTAACAAAAACTCAAATCATTTTAAATGCCATTAATGAGCACTTTTAGTTATGTTCTGGATCCATGGCAAAAATGCAGAAACCTGAACAGAAACCTCAGGTGCCTTCGGATCGTTGCATTTTTCACTCGAGAAGGAT
Organism: Botia almorhae; assembly: GCA_036877575.1. Classification (NCBI taxonomy): domain Eukaryota; kingdom Metazoa; phylum Chordata; class Actinopteri; order Cypriniformes; family Botiidae; genus Botia; species Botia almorhae. The sequence goes on along the minus strand of JAZGTJ010008012.1, from coordinate 20,816 downwards.
GTTATACCCACTGCAGTGCCGGCACAAACCAAAGGACCTCCAGAATCCCCCTGATGACACACACACACACACACATAAATCACCATTTATCATCATTGCAATGCAAGTTAATGCAGTAACATCATCTGTAAATTAAACTATTCAACATACCCTACAAGTTCCTCCATCGCCGTACACACACATCATCTCTGAAGCGATGTACTCACGGGCCCATATAACTGCACACTCATTGTTGTTCCTGATCTTCACGTTGGCCTCTCTGAGGGCTGGACTTGGAGAACCTTCACTCGTTGTGTATCCCCAGCCTGCCACACTACACTCGGTGTCAGCTTTGATCTCCACGGGTGTCGAGGGTATTGGAATCCAGTTGATAGTTTTACTGCTTTTAATTTTTTTGTCTAGCTGTATATCCAAAACAGAACTTTATCAGACAGAGTTTAGATTGAATAACAGTTAATAATGTGACTTAAATTATACAAACACACGTACAACAGCGCCTTTCTGCTATTCTTACAAAGAAATGGTGACATTTTATTAACAAACACTTGACAAGAGTTAAAATCATGACAGAAATGACGAGTGCAGTTTCTTACCTTCAGGATCATAATATCACCGGCTTTTGCCATGTTTGGAACAGGTTTATAGGACGAATGCGTCTCATAAGAGCTCACACTGATGCGAACAGTCTTTTCCTTTTTACTCAGTAAATTATGAGCTCCTGCCACAACTGTCAGAATCGTCTCACTGCTGTCAAAGAAGTTGTGTGAAGTAATAAACGTTATGTCAATGTCTGGTCATGATTGTGGCTCAGATGAACGAATGAACTTACTCTTTCCTGCAGTGTGCGGCGGTCAAGACGAACTGATCTGAGATCAGAAATCCACCACATTTGTGATGTCCATTCAACTGAACAGAAACCATGTAAGGTCTGGAGTGAGGTTTGGCTTCTGTCCCATTCACCACTCCAACACTCACACTGGCTGAGAGAGAGAGAGAGAGAGAGAGAGGAACACATCTTTATGATCAATCTACAACTCAGTGTATTTACATGTACATCAATATTCAGAAGTCTTTCCAGTAAAGCATGAATTAAACATGATTAAACATGATATCTGACTGAGTTTACCACAGAAGCACAGATGTGACAGCAGAGAGCTGAACAGAAGCAGAGAGATGAGGATGGTCATGATGAAGATGAGAGTGAGTGAGCTCTCACTGAGAACACACTGTGTTATATACTGTGGGGTGGGTGGAGACATCAGACACCATTGTGTCAAATGCATTTATTTAAATAAAAAATACTACTTCTCCTGAACGTTTTATTACAATTGTACAAGACAACATGTATTTCGCGAGCTTCTGTTCACTGGACTGCAGTGAGGAGCGCAGAGGAGAAAGGTCAGGACCATCTCTCATCTTCACATCAGTTTATTGAAACATGCCTTCTCTTAAGAAACACTTGAACATTTGGGGGGTTTGTCACATTCGTTTTCGAGTTCACAGTTTTAAGAAACGTGTTGTACTTTTCAGCAGTTGTGTCAGGGGTGTAAATGTAAGACTTCTGCTTTTCTGTTGGGCACCTTTCAGGATTCGTTTGGGTCAGCATAAATGCCATGTTGATACAGGCTGGTTTGTTCTGGCTTGGTCTAGCTGAGGAACCAACATAACTCATGCTGTTGACTTACATCATTATATGAACAACATTAAACAAGATTAAACATCAGAGTTCTGGGGATTAGTCAGGTGTCTGTTTGTAATACTGTTTGTAATGTTTAATCTTGTTTAATGCCTAAACGTAACTCAGCGCGTGTAGTTATACACAATACATCAGCCATCAAGGTTTTAAGATTTGAGGTGAATTGGCTGCTCTGAAAGTACATCTGAACACACTGGACAGATCAAAAATCAGGTTTGTTCATTCTTGTGAACAAGAGTTCTTCATTTTGAAATGAGCAGTTGCATTGAATCCAGTTCTACATGTAGATCAGTTATGAATCTGTTTGTCATAACAGGAGTTCAGACAGAGGCAGTAAATGCTGGTTAACACAACAATAACATGAGTACATTACCTGTTTTACTGGGTTTTAACCTGTAGAATAAGTGAATGATTTGTGTAAATGACTCTGAAGTCCCCATCAAACACACAAGGAAATATGTGGGGTGGAGGACATGAAATGTTGCTGTCCAAGCTTTGCTCACGAGTCCAGCGATGTGAGAGTGACACAATTATGTTATTTTTCAGGTTTTTACACACATTGACCGTTGTGTATTTCACAATAAAGTTATTCACAATATCTAGCTTGAGGGTTTTCTGCCCTCCAGTGTGTGGTTGTAAGTGAAAGCAGGCATGGATTCAGGGAACAGACTCGATGTGTTCTGTGTGGATTAATCAGGTCTGAACAAACAAGCAGGCTGCTGCCCGGGATAACAGACACACTGAACACTTCATTATAGAGTTCTCCACCTCGTAAGAGCTCACAGCGGCTCTCATATGAATGCATCAGCTGGTTGAGCGTTCACTAGAGGGCGCTGATGGCTCATGTCTGAATGATACACACCCAGAAGAGCCTGTTGCTTTGGAAACCACTGAAGCATCGCTGCATCCACAGACGAGTTTTAAGAATGAGCCTGTGTGTCGTGCAGCCATCCGCAGTTAATAATCAAGAGTTCAGCTCACACACGACTGATGAGTCGCACAGCCTCTATGAGTCCTCCAGACAGAAGATCTAGTTTGTTTATAATGTCTGTTTTAAACAACAAATATGATTGAAAGCGCCATGTGTTGTGTTTTATTGAAATGTTTGTCACACAGCCCCTCACAGGGCTGTGAGTGGGGGATGTCTGCGCCCTGGCAACACTTAAATATGTTTTAGGTTAGATTTGTCAATAAAACTCTCTCGGCTGCAGGTGTCAGATGGTGAGATGGAATAACTTTCACATGTTATTGATCCTCTTTGAGGTGCTGGTTCATGTTTCCGGGATGAACTGTAAGTGGATTAAAGCCTGACTTGTTTTTGCTGGTACAATAATGATGGTTCTTGTTCTCACCCTCTGAAGTTCGTCAGATGTCTACAGCAGATGTGATGAGACACCAGGAGGCGGAAGTGAGTCTGACGTGTGTTCTACAATAGACAGACGTCATCAATAACATTATTATTATCAAATGCTCATCGTTATAATGATTGACTTTCAAACAATTCAAAACTGGTAAAAAAATATACTTGTATGTATGTATGTATGTAATATACAGTAAACGCATTGGTCACGAGACAAGTGATTTGAGACGAGTGTTGCCTATGAGTTAGTTTACAGTTCTGGGAAGTTGTGACTGGAATACTGAAATATTATCCTGTGAATCCATTTCACTCCATTTGGACTGCAAATGCAACTATTTCTGTTCAAAATATCATACTGTGCTTATGAAAGCAGCACAGCACTGCGCTGAATCACAGTTTAGCCTAAACACGTTTCTTAAAAGGTTGTTTTAAAAAGCTTCAAGGTGGAAATATGTTTTGTCTGGATGTGAGTGACACAGAAGATCATGTGATCCAGATACACGTCAGTTTTAACATGACAGCGGTTCTTCTGAGCTATCCATAATGTCAAGCATCTTATAGATTTTAATCTCTGTATAAATTAAATGATGTTATGATGATCACTCTCCACCTCAGGAAAAACTAGTCCTGTTGGAACAGGATAATTGTTGTTTTCCTTGATTGTTTCTTTTGACATACCATCTGTCGAATGTTTTCCCTAAAACAGAATTAAATCTGGATTACAGATTTAAAGGTAGATTATAAAATCAAGGGTCAATATTAAAAATCTGTGCATGTGAGATGAGAGGGTTTAGTGTCCTGCTCTTACATCAGTCTTGATTTCTCGTGTGTGATTCTCTGTGGATCGCCATAGAAACAGGTGATGCTCCTCTGCTGTCTCTCTAGGGAGAATACAAAGAGGACAGAATGATCACCTGTCGAGTCGGGGCATCTGACCTCCACATACTGCCTGATTACCCAAAAGCAGTTGCTCATTTGGGATAGTTTATTTTGACATAAAGCTGAAGCAAAGATGTCCTTTAAATATTGCTCTTCTATTCCTGTTTAAAATAAAAAAAGCTGCCGGTTATGTTTGCTTCAGTGGCTTTATGGAGTTATCAAAACATTTCTGTTTGTTTGCGCAGCCTGAAACAGTAATATTGGCTCAACAGTGGTGTGTTTGGGGGCAGGACTGTCTGAAGAGTGTTCAGAAAGCATTGGTACAACTACACACATTTATCTTTGAATGAGAAGATTGTGTTTACTATAGCGAATCGTTAAGGTAGTTTCCTGTTGCGCTCCTTCTCCTCGGGGAGACGAGCAGACAGGCAGAGCAACAGTGAAATATCTCCAGCTTTACCTACAGACACAACCGGCTATTCAAATAGGTCAGATCCTGGAAAGCCAGAGAGACAGAGGCACTCGAGTCCAGGGCCGGAGGGGAGCGCTTGTGCTTTGGGCTGAGAACTCTGATGAATAGATCCACTTCAGACCCGACCTGCTTCCAGAAGAACAGAGGAATTCATCATACACGCGCGTTTCAGAGGAGCTCCGGGGATCCTGGCACACTGTTGCTCTGGTTGTTCAGCAACAGCTTTTCACTCGTGTGTCGGGATGTTTTCAGAGACTGTTTCCTGGCTGTGCTGTTTCTCAGGTGACGATCAGTTTTAGTTTAGCTAGCATGCTCAACACGTGTGATTCAATATGCAAACTGGGTTTAACAGTCTAGGAGGTTTTGCACGCAGACGGCCTGCGCTGCTGTCACACAGCATCAGACAGCATCAGACACACAGCTGAAGCAGCACAGCGGTGGTCTGTCGAGCGAGGGGGGATCCAACAGAGAGCATCTGGCAACCCGTCTGCTGTTGGGTGTGGCCTAATGTCATTAGATATCTAGATCAAATTTACTAGATATCGCGATATTTTGCTTTTTCTCTTTAAATAAATGTTTCTGTGTGGCACATAAAGTTTGCTGTGGGTTAATGAATACAGAGACATGTTAAAAGAACAGTTTAAAGTATAATCAATAAGTTATAAGTATAGTAACTAGTAAAAAACGAGTCCATACCAGCCAAAAAACCCACAGTAGGTGTTGAAGTATAGTTTTATAACCCAAGGGAACTGTTCCAAATAAGTCAAAGCTAAAACAAATATACACAGATCCGCTTGCTTTCTAGGCTGTATGGTTTGGTCTTAAATAGCATAAGCAAGACCAGGAGAAGTAGGTCATTACATTTTATTGCACTTTAAATAAAAATGTCTGATGAAATGTGTCTTTATTCGAGGGGTGCTGGTGCTCTCCCAAATTCTGCACAACTGAAGTCAGAAAAAGCTTTACAGAACAGAAGCTGTGAATATAAAATCTTTCTCATTTAACCGCAGACCTTCAAACGACGTTATAATTAATGCTCAGTGCTTATGTTTTAGCTTAATTATCATTAGCTTCTGATTGTAATGCTCCTCGTGCTAAATTTAGCATGAAAACTCCAGCTTAGCTGGAAACCTGTGACACAGTTTCATACTTCCTCATGTATACTGAGTTTCGACAAAGACTTTGCTGCCTTCCCAAAATCTGCTACGCCGCTCAATTTTGAGGAGATTTGGGTGTGTCACAAGGGACGCACAGGTGGGCACGGCAATGTCACTGCATTCACCTGCGCACCCCGAACCACCAACCCCAAATTGCCCGTCCTTTTATCCTCAACAGATGGTAGGGGTCAAAGGTCAATGATGTTCAACACTATTTAGAGCATCAACCTTGGTACTGCTAGTCTATATTTTAGCTAGGAGACATCCCTGCCCGGCGGTCACACGAGGGGCCGTGTGGTTCCCCTGTAAACATCACACTGAGGAGATTAATGTAGCACCATCAAGACCCCATTCATCACTGGAGAAACGTCCACCTGTCAGCCACACCGCCCCCTGCAGGAGAAACGCCATGATGGATCATAATGACCCTTTAATGATGATGGGTCTTTAATTCAAACACTCTGTTAATATCTTCTCGTTACAGTTTTGGTATCATTATCATACTGGGAGATTTGTCTGAGGCTTCCCATTGTAGACCGTCAGTTTGTGAATGTTGTAATTTTAGAGTTTCAGTGAGATTTCCGTGCATGTGCTGAAACGGTCTGTTAGCCCCTGGTGGTTGTTTTACTAGCTGTTGGATTGTATCTTCTCTCATTAACATCAAATAGTGTCCGTGTGCTCCAGCAGGAATCTCTTTGTTGACTCTGGTTGGGAACTCACTATTCACAAGCTGATGACTTCCAGATAGACAAAAATAAGTTCCGCCTTCATTGGACTCTCATTTTTCTCAATGAAAATCCTGTCATTTTAAAATACACTGAATTACAGGAAATTACAGGAGAATTGATCACAGCCTCCTGCTTCAGTTGTAACACAGTTTGTGTTTAATCTGGTAATGTGACTCCTCACGTCTCTGATTTAATCACAAATCTTTCTTTACACACGAAACGGTTTATTAATGAGATGCTGTGGAACTTGGAGCGTGATGCTTTCAGACCAAAAGTAAACAAATAAGCCTGAGTGAAATCTGCAGTCGCCCCGCACCCCCACATCCCCGCGTCCCCGCGCTGTTGATGAATGAAAGGAAATTGCTCTCAGGAGAAAAACACACTGTGGACACGCATTGGTTCAGCTAACTAATGTGACTGTTTGCTGCTAATCAGTTCAGGGCGATGCATCAGTTTGAAAGAGACCGTGAGGAGGTCAGAGATCTGTGGGGAATCAAACATCATGAGATGCCCTTGAAGAGCATGAGTGTAATTTCCCTCAGGAGTTCTGCTCTAGTCCCTGTTTACAGTCTCGCTGGAGCTCACTGTTAATGCTCTCGCTGGAGCTCACTGTTAATGCTCTTATGAAGTTCTGCCTGCTCTCAAAGTCAGATCAAACACTGGCCACTTTACCATGCGTGTCTGGAGATGATCTTCTGTAATGTTGTGAAGATCAGGGCTACAGGCTGCTGTGACCCATGAATCATTGTTTTAATTGGTCATTTAGCAAAACGTGCTGTTGTTTTAGTTCAGAGTTAAACAAGTGAATCAGAAAACACTGAAGAGGCAGTAGATGATGTCCAAACCAGGAGTTATCACATTTCAGATAGCGACCCCTTTATCACTGCCCGGGCGTCACGCCAACACAAGACCGCTTGCTTTGATCTCGTCCCCCTTCATTCTGAGTTTTACTGCAATTACAACCAACACATCAAGAGTTAAACCCTTTTTCATTAAAACGTTTGAATTAGAATCTGTACAGAATCTGTGAAACAACAAACGTTCAGACGCAACACAAGCAATCGTTTCACGAGCTTGAATACCTTCACACCTTTAAAAAACATCCAGCCAGGCCCCTGCGGCTGCTTCAGATGAGAGATATCTCTGTAACCTTCCCCCAGAAGCTGCGAGGACATGATTAAAACTACTTCAGCTCCACTATCACAGCCTCTGATAAACTACAGCTGAACTGCCCTTCACTGAAGGCACAACAGAAGAACCAGGAAAACCCCATCACCATCACCCCAGACAGCCAGACCGACGGCCGCGCTGCAGTCATACATCTGACAGGCCTTCAGATATTTCACACACAGAACAGACAGAACCAGCCATTCAGACCGGCAACTTTATTCATTCTACTGGAGCAGAATCAAGCATTTTAAAACACACTTGGATAAGCTTATATTTTGGGGTTGTTTGTGAATGAGCTTGTTTTCAGCAGCTGTGGTATAGAGCAGCTCTTGATATAGAGCAGGTTAATGTGATGTTATGATGTTAAGGAAACACACTCATTACTCTCTGCTGGACCAGCAGGTGTTTGTGTTCATGTGTGTCTTATCCAGGATGGTAATTAAACTGACCTACCTGTTCAGTGATGTATGTCTGCTGTCTCTACTGCTTCTAACCCGGCGAGCAGATCATGACAGTGACCTTAATTACCCAACGTCACTTACTAACAAGAGTTTCCTTTATCTTGTAACTTATTTAGGAAACCCAACAGTGTGAAGCAGAGGAACATCTACCTTCCTAACTCATCCACTCGCTGGACGTCACTCCCATGATGTCACTCGGCTTCACTGCACTGGTGATGAGCCAGCTGTTGTTTTTTCACTGAGATTTAATCTTGACATGTTTTATTATGAGATAATGAAAGGAATAATTCAGTCATAAGATTCAGTGGAAGACACAGTGGAGGAGGAGAATGTCTGAGCTGTGTCTCTCTGCCCGCAGTGATAGTGAAGAGTGATCAGGAAAACATGACATGAGTTTTTGAATGAAATGTTTCCTCAGATCTCTTTCTCTGAGGTTTCTCTCTGAACACTGTTCACTGTTATTGATAACTGACTGTTACTGGACTCATGCTGTAACTGTGGACATTATGAGCCGCGTACGCATCAGTTGATGCATTTTAATATTCTTTCAAACGAAACAGCTGAGCGGTTCACCCACATCAGATTAACCGGCAGATGTTACCATGCTGGACTCACCATATGTTCAATAACCAACCCGTCAGCACAGGTTGCTTCTATATTGAATGGCTTGACCTCTGATCCGCTCAGCCGTTTTCGGAAAGTTGCCCACAGATAGACTTAAAAAATGTTAATTTCACAAATCTGTCATTTGCTAATTTCATGTTACACAGTGTGATTGTAGTTTATGGTAAATGTTGTAACTTCAACATTTGGTTCCTTACACAGAAGTTGCTCCTGGTGTGACGGAGAACCAAATTCATCGTGCTCATTCTTCTAAAGATTAGAAGCATTTTTTCATGTATTTTCCAAATATTTGACTGTAAATGTGCTCTGCTCACTTGAGTGAAGGAACAGTGGTTTAGCTCTGTGTGTATCTCTCTGGACGTTTCCAAGATGAGCTGAACCCATCAATCACCATTTCTGACAAACAGATTGACAGCTGTCAATCACATCTGCTGAGCAGCCGGTTTATAGCAGCTTTGGGCTCTTGCATAATGTAACAATAACCCTGATTACAAGTCATTCTGTCAACTGCATCATCTGTTACGTTACGACACCCAGTGCACTCCTCACACACATCTGTCACAACAAGATATTGATTCATCAGAGGCAGGAAACCTGGAAATATAAGACAGATTTCCAATCCTGGAGAAGTCATGGAAAGAAATAAAAACATTCGATTTTTAAAGCGGAACTTAGCATTCATACTCTGTTTGCAGTGTCGCGTGTAATCGTGATTGCAGGTGATTTCGATCTGATGAAGAGAGAGAATCTGTATTTCCTCAGCTGAGGAGCGATGGACCGGTTCCATCAGGAAGTTAAGGGCTCTTCACAGACCTCATCAAAACAGATTGCTGCTTTTTACTGCGCTGAGAGCGTGTGTGACTGACATGAGATCAGTCGATATGGCGGTTAAGTACATCAGTGAGTGTGAGCGCCCATCTAACTTGTCATATTATCATAAGACATCACTTAAGCTGTGAGAAGAGTTCGGCAAACAGCGAGAGTCGCCCGTTTCCGTGTGTTGACATCTTGCTGTCTGTTTGTTGACATGAGACAAAAGCATCTACCCACATTACAGACGAGCCGTCATCAAACGGGGTGTGAGATTTTTGTGGGATTCAGTACAATGATGTTTTAAATAAATAAAACATAAACGCTGTGTGTTTTCTGCACTCTTTGAGGTTTTCATCAGCTTCCACCCTCCTTTACCCACAATGCATTACAAACCAATGAAAATTGCCCTCAAATCAACTGATTGGACGACACGCTGCTACTAATCATTTGTACGCTGGCTGGAGGATTATTAGACACGGAGCCGGACACACAACAATGACCTTCAAGAGAATCACTAAAGAAACGACACAATCTGAAATCATTTATGAACGAATGAACACATGCATACGAGATTTCATAAAGGATGAGCTACATTTACAGTCGTTTTTAAATAGCCATTGTCAACATGTACACACTCGACCGTACAGTTTGTTGTGATGCTCCGACTCCTAGATCATATACATACAGCAGCACAAAATATGACAATGTCTTATCAAGTGCTTGTCTGACAGCAGCACAGCAACTCTGTGAGGTGACAGGAACTGTCAGATGACATCAGTACGGTTCTGTGGGTAACCATGACAACAGAAACACAATGACAACTCAGGAAACCCTTTTCTACATGATCTTGATCTTCTGAGATGGATTGTTACTGTGTGGCACCAAACAAGAGACAGAAAATAGCACCGTCACTTTAAATGAGTCAGTTTGGTCGCTTACATCAAAGACTAGATGAATTTAACAGCATCTTCAGGGTGACATTGGCTAATACATCATGACACTGTTTTGTTTCACTAGCGTATAACTTTCTGATAGCACAATCTACAGCCGAACTTAAAGGTACTTTTTGGAACAGAAACATTTAGAAATAGAATAGAAATATAATGTCATGGGTAATTACAACAGAAACAAATATTTCTTTCTCACGGACAAATCATGTAAACGGTTTATTGCTTCAGGAAATAGAGTTTGGCAACACGTGACACGAGTTCATTTCTTTGTCTGTGGCAAAACAAAATGGAAGCATATAGTGCTGTATTAAAACAAGAGCTACCAGTTTGTTATTAACATACGGGGACATTTATAAGACAAGGGAAAAACATGATGATCTTCAAATCAAAATGAACCCTCATACTCTGCATATAAACCGACTGATGTAATTACAACCATCTGCAAACTATCACACACACAACTCACACACAACTCACACACAACTCACACACAACTCACACACAACTCACACACAACTCACACACAACTGACACACAACTCACACACAACTCACACACAACTGACACACAACTCACACACAACTGACACACAACTCACACACAACTCACACACAACTCACACACAACTCACACACAACTGACACACAACTCACACACAACTCACACACAACTCACACACAACTCACACACAACTCACACACACACCGTCAGAAAGCTACAGTGAATCTTTCAGTCACTTTCAGAGATGTAACCGTGGAATATAAACAAGGGTCTTCATAGATCAAGAGGATGTCAGCGCTTCATTAGGTAACCATGGCGAGCGAGTTGTGTAGCGCTGTCTCATAGCATCACATTTCAGAAGCGAAGCGTTGAGCAGCGTGTTGATATAAACGCTGTGTTTGAGTGAGAATGAGGTACAGTAAACTACCAAAGTTCCTTAAAAAAACATGTCAAATCTTGTAAATAAACTGTCACTGAGAATGAAGAGCTGAAGCTACTCATGTCCCGCTGCATAAGATATTTAACTGTAAATTAACCTCCAGTCATGAGCACTGCACCAGTATAATTACCTCCCAGTGTGTGATATTCCCTCCCATTCACATCTCTACTGGAGAACCATTGATTTATCAGTGCTACACAAATCAAGACATGAACACATAAACACACAAACTGTTCATCAAAATCATGGCAAATAAATGTGTTTTTATCCCTTCATTTGATTTGACACACACTGTACATGTCACATTTTCTTTTAGCCCAACTTTGGTCTTGAGAAAAGCACAGAATTACTGATTCATTCAGTAAACATGACAATGGCTCTTTTCAGCAGCACTTAAAACACCATCATTTGTCTAGCTTGTCTAGAATACTATTGTGCATATAATAGGTTAAAGATCTATTTTCTACACAGTTTGTGTTGAGGAGGGAATAAACTCTTACAACATGCTGTGAAACGTGGGCGGTACGTTTGTAATCTCTGTGAACAGCTACAATAAAGAACATCATGTCAAACTGTGTGTGTGGAAGCTACACGGTTACAGATCATATAATAATGTTACAGACACATTCTTCAGAAGGTCAGTTATCAGATCTGAGGGGTCCTGTCTGATCTACTGGCCAGTCACAACACAAACATTCTGAGTCAAATCCAAGTGAATCAAAGGAATGGGGGAAAGTTTCTCCTAACAGGAAGTGTCTTCCAGCCCCGTCAGGGTCACAAGTTTGATGCTAATTTAGACCTGATGTGATGTTCTGTTTCTGTTACACTGATTATTGAGTCCTTCAGTTCTGAATCCAGACCGGGTCTCATCGGGGGGAGAGATGCGGGAGGGAAAGTGCCAGCAGACATTTGGTGTGGAAGCGTCGTTCTCTGAGGGATGCCACCCTTGAAGCCTGCAGGGCCCGGGAGGTTCTGAGAGGGACCGATGGAAGTCGAGGAGTCTCGGGTGGATTGGGGGGGGCTTGGGACAGCTGGCTGCACCAAATCATGGGGCAGAGACGGCTGGGAGGTGGAAAAAGCTCGTGCATCCTGACTCAGGGTGTTCCGGGGGGCTGGGAGTCGGTGGGTGGGGCTTGGAACGTGTTGCTGCATGAGGGACAGCTGTGAGCCGGAGGGGGCGCCTGGAGGGCTGGATCCATACTGGAACGCTCGACCGGGAGTAGCCAGCGGGCTGTGGACAGGTGTGCTGGCAAGAGCTGAAGCGAGAGCTAGGGTGGAGTACTGGGACCCCGGAGGTGTCTGACTCGGCACCACCTGGAAGCGCCGCACCATGCGGGGAGACTGAACAGCGCCAGAACCCAGCAGAGAGTTGCCCATCTGGGGACAGAAGCTCATGGCCACAGCCTGCTGGAGAGATGCGATGGCAGAGCTGGTGGACGGTTGGCTGGACGGTGTGAATATGTTGGTGTGAGTTGAAGGGGTCATGGACATGGCCCTGGGTCTCTGCACGTCACCCTGTCTAACCAGCTGAACCATTTCCCGGTCGTACTTCACGATCTCCTGGATCATCTCGTTCTCACGGTTGTTGAAGACGCCGGAGTTCAGCTCGTGCTGGACTTTGTGCATCAGGATGGAGTTTTTCTTGCCTGAAAAGAAACAGATTGTGAAACCCACCAAAACCCACACCCAAATCAAGTAGTTTTACAGTCTCGAACCCTGGACAATCCCTCCTGCTCAAATCTTTCATGTATATTACCACAAACCCATGATGTGCTGTTGTGAAGTGTAAGCTGGTAGGTCCAGAACCCTGCTCAGATCTCCAGACGCTGACATGTGTCTCACTGCACTGCTAACTCAAGAGACAGCACGCGCCTGCACCCCGCTGCTAACAGAGACCAATTTACAGCTAAAATTACACCCATCACACGTCTCCTGTCAGCAGGTCTCCAACATCACCTCAAACAAATCACACTGGAAACTATCACGGCCTCTCTTAGCCTTAAGAGTGTTTTCTAGTAGAAAGCAGGTTTTCTTCTACAAAGTTTATTGAATGTATAAACTCCTCTGAGCTAAACTGATGGTTTATGGAATCTGGTTGCTATGGCAACAGCAGCAGAGTGGCTGTAAGCAAACAAGTTAAAAAAACAAACTCTGGAAGCGACACAAATCTGCCCACAGATGACCGATGAAAATCCAAACATGGATGAAACACAACATATCTGTGTGTGTGTGTGTTTATAGCTGTGTACCAGTCTGTCTCTGCCACAGGTTAACACATTCTAACTGCACACAGACATACCTAACCGGTCCAGGCGGTCGATGGCCACTGTCTCGAAGGCTCTCCTCATCACGGGGTGCTCCTCCAGAACTTCATTAAAGGTGTCCACAGACAGCGAGTAGAGTCGGCAGTATGTGTCTGCCCTCACGTTAGCAGTGCGTCTTCCACGAGTCAACAGACAGATCTCTGAATAATAAATAAGATGTGTGTTCAAAGTTGATCGCAGGAGTTGTTTAGAATCGTCGTTTAGGTCAAATCTGATCATTAAGTATCTTTGATGATTAACATATTTATGATAAGCTGAGAATGATGGACACATTAAGTGACAGAAAAGGCAAAGTGTAAAAAAACTGATACAAATCTGAACTGAACTAGACGTCAGAAACTAACACCAGCCTGAAACTGCCAAACCAAACTGTCAGACGTCCAATAATAAGCCTGAGAAAACAGCAGTCACATTTTCACAACATGCCCAGTTTGAGTTGAGCGTGCAAAACAGAAGCGTCGAATCTTTAATGAAGTGCCTTAAATTTAGCTCTCACTTCAGAAGATGTGAAATTACATGCCCACAAAACGTCTTTTTGCTATTGGTTGACCCAGAAGTCGTTAGACCAATCAGGGTGTTCAAACCAACAGTGATGTTTTGACAACGTCACAAAGTTTAGAAAGTTGAGTTGTTTGTTTCTGCATATTAACAGAAGTATTTTAGCATAAACAACAACATCTCTTTTAAATGTTGAGGTGTGTTTTACAGTATGTCAGCAGGTCAGTGTGACATTACGAATATAATCTCTCTCTCTCAAACCGGACCCTAAAGAATCTGAAATATCACTGGCTGTTTTCTGGATCACCAGCTCCAGCCCCTCGGAAGCAGCATCTTTAATGGGACAGAGTTCGCTGGAGGGAGAAACTGAGCAGTCATGTTCAAATGTCAGTAATATTTATCACTGTATTCTCAGTGCAGAGAAGCTGTTTGGGTACCTGGACACTCATATTAAATGTCATGTGGCTCTTACCCCCAAAATAGGAGCCGTCAGAAAGCTTCATGCCAATGTTCCCTTTGGTCAGAACGCTGACCACACCGTGCTGGATGAAGTACATCTTCTTGCCAATGGTTCCCTCACGAATGATGTAATCTCTCGGCTGGAAGACCTCGAAGCGAAGCTTCGTCAACATGGCCGTCACAAAGTTTGGATCTGCGTTTGCAAAGAGAGGCATAGACGCCACCAGCTTCCTGCAGTTGAAGTTCACTATTTCCTACAAGTTACAATATTAGTTAGTTCACATCAAAGGAATAAAGGAATCAGCTTTGCATGAGTTTGTGGTACCTCTCGTAACGGCTCGTTCAGTTCTTCTAAAATACTTTCCTCGTCAAACATCTTGCCCTGATAACGATGCTCATAGTAATCATGGATCTTCTGACGGAAGTCGGCCGGAAGTTTGTGGAAAGACATGTACTGCTCCACTTGCTTGTACTGAGAAGAGATACATAACACAGTCTTCAGCACAAAAACAAATCTTGTGAATTCATTCATTCATCAAATTACGGAGAAATTAGTTCTCTCAAAAGCAATTTCTTTGAAATCTTAACACCTATCATCATATTCATCCAGGATGAAGGAGACACAGAAGGTCTGGGGACCTGCGAAGTCAAATCAAATCATTTGTGAGGTGACGCGAGCGGGGAACCAGAGCTGCAGCTGTAAACAAACACCAGATGGCGTGATTAGGAATCAAAGACGAGCGAGGTACAGCGGTGGGAGGGGCTGACGACAGATCAGATGAGAGAGTGATCAGATTGTAAGAATACCCAGAATCCTCAGCTGCTCTGATAGCTGGACTGAGTGAATTCATCCTCTATAACAGACGAAAGGTGCCGACTTTGATCTGTGAAGATCAAACAAACAGCGACACACGAGAAGGTCACCTGCAGCATGTGTGTGTGTGTGTGTGTACCTTCTCCTGGTACTGGCGCCGGGACGAGTCCAGTGACTGTATGAGGGCGGTCGCGTGGCCGATGAACATGGCGTAGCAGGTGGCGCCCACGATCATACTCAGCATGGTCAACCAGATATCAGACATGCTTTCTGGAGCCTGGCGACCGTACCCGATACACAGCATATGACTCATGGCCTTGAACAGGGCGAAGGTATACAGGTCACTCCAGGAGTCATTCTGGAAATGAGAGGCGAGAAAGTGACAGAGGAAAGAAACTTGGATTTATTTATCAGCATTTATGAGAAAAAACAACAATAATCTGTTTTTATGCATTGTAGCACTGCTAGCGTGATTCAAAATAAGCTAACTGAAAGATTAGCACACATTAGGATCCAGTTGAGGGTGTAAAACAAGCTGTGTATTTATTCCTTCATTACGTTTGCTTGCTTACAGCCCGTATAAACTTGTGTTACTTTTCCCACCGGAACTGAGAAGCTTTGATGCTTTGATTCATTTAGCTTGACTAGCACAGCAGTGGGTCATTACTTTAGGGTTTCCTTAAAATTCATACTAAATTTAAAGGCTCAGTTTTTGGACCGGCGCATACAGGAAGTGGAATGGAGTGAGTCTCCACTTTGATTCAGAGGTCACAGATATGTCCACGTGACTAATGTACCTGTGAGTCACACATGCTTTATTTGGGATTCTAAGCGTGTGCATGTGGACCTGATGATGTCACGGATCACAGCTGGATCACAGGGGATCAGAGAGGCGTGTTGCAGCGCACTGATCACATGTGGAAACAGCGACAGGTGAATTACAGCTAAACCATCTATATCTCGTTTATGTAAGTCACAATGTCATTTAAATTTGATTCGCTTTAGCTTAAAGGAACAGAGCACCTAAAATGAATATACTGTTATGTATATTTACTCACTCTGAAACTGTTCCAAAGCGTTTGAATAAACAATCTCTTCTGTGTAACACAAGAGAAATGATTTATTAGGAATATTCTGGAATCTCTTTTGCATATAATAAAAGTGACTAATAAACTGCGGCTGTGAAGCTCCAAAATAAAACTTAAATTTCAAAGACTTAAAATCGTGTTCTGTTCCTCAGAAAGTGATTAGAGCTTGTCTGGATTTACAGTGTAGTCCATTAGTCATATGGACCAGTTTTATGACACTTATATTGTATTTTTACTTATTTTGGAGTTTATCAGCCTCAGTCACTTTCATTATATGGAAAATCAAAGTCAGAATATTCTTTAGAAATGTACTTTTTGTTTTCCACAGAAGTAAAGATGTTTTATCCAAAGATCGTCTAGGACAGATATACATTCATGTATTAATCTTCTATATAATTACACAGTATCGTTTTGTTTTGGATTGAATTTATCTGCACTCATAAGAGTTTTTCATATATCCAGATGGATCATTTAATGCTGTCGCTGTCATTTAGAAACAACTCTGGTGACCTTGATTGCTAACCAATCACAGCGATTAAAATAACTACATTCACAAACTACTGCAACAACATAAGCCAATCAGAAGTCTGTCCCTGTGTCACATGATCTCGGAAATAATCAGAGTCTTTTACACTGAAGGGGGAGAGAGGGGGGTCACAAACATTTTACTCCAGGGTTCAAACATGAATCACCTCACGCCGCACACGTCTGGAGAGGACAGACTTCACATGAGTGTGACACTCGCTCAAACAGTGTCGTACTCTCAGACTGACAGCAGTGACGGACAGACAGACGGCTGTGTGTCTGACAGACGTCATGCGGTGAGAGAGTGACAGGAGATGGAATCACCACCACAATGAGTCATGTGATTATCACATTTACACACTGATGTAAAGTGCTTGTGCGGCAGAAGGAAGTTCAGGTCACACCAGGTTCTGCTGGTTCAGCTCTTACCACCATCTTGTTAAGGGAAACCCAGCAGTCCGACGGGAAGTCCTGCAGCATGGGCACCAGGAACTGCAGACACCCATCCCAGTGGCACAGCAGCAGCATCATGCCAATCAGATTTATGATGCGCATCACCGCACTGGCCAGGTCATAGGTCATGTGAAAGATCTGTCAGTGCAGAGGAGAGCAGCGATATGTTCGAGAAACAGAGAGATGAAGCAAAACACATTTCATGATCTGAAATAAAGACACTTCACTCTTCACTTTGAAGGACAAACTGCTTCAGCGCTTTGATTTTCTGTGTCAGTAACATCAGGTTTATTGTTTTCACTTCTGGAGGGTTCGTCCTAACAAGCGATTGTTACAGAATCCTCTGGAGTCTGTAGATTATTTTGACCTCTAGGTTTGTACTTGTGTGAATATGGCTGATTTCCCATGATGCATTGGGAACAGCTGGACAAGGTTTTTCAAAGCTTTATGTAATTGCTAAAGCTATTCAATCCTGCCAGATTAGATTCCATACAACCTGTCGGGTTTAGAACGATACACACAAGCATCTAAATGATGAAAGACAAACGTGTCAAACTGATACCGTGTTCTCCCTCACAGAGGAACAACGAACAAAGAACGAGTCCCCAGCAAACAGCGTGTGTGCAGTCTGTCTGTGGTTACAGTGTGTGTGTGTGTGTGTGTGTCAACACTGTCTTCCCATAGCAGAAACATCGGCTGTCACACCTGAGAAACGCCATGTGCCTAAAATAGCAACGGAGCCAAAAACAGCGACACTGTAGAAGGCTGTGTCTTGGCTAAGGTTCAGATCTACGCCCTTGTGGCTTGTTGGTTTATTCTAGGTTGAGTGAAAACAGCACAGAGGACGTGATCTTCAAAGCGAGATGAGACGGAACATAAAACTGACAAGAGCTTAAGATTTCAAAAGAAACATCACACCAACGGCTCTCAGAATACGGTCAGAGGAACAAGATCTTTGTTTTGGATAATCAATGAAAGAACTGATGCCATGCGGTTCTTTAGTCTTTGATCAGATTCAATGATTTTAAAGCAGTGTGGCACTAACTTATTAAAACCAATACAATTTAAATACAAACACAAATCTATGAAATCACTCTTAAGTTCTGTGTGCACCTGCCTGTGCAATCAGTGGCTTTAAGACCACAAGCACGGGTCAGCGTGAATGTTACTCTGTTGAGTCTGTTTCACTCAGTGATTGAGGGTCAAGCTCTCGTTGTGTAATCAGCAGTTTAATTGTGACATTTGATGGGGAAAGAACACAAAAATCAATGATTTAACCCGGCTCAACCGGGGACACACTGTTCTCTGTGTGATCAACTGAAGGATTCTCGAGAGAAAATGCTGCAGTCGTTTAACGCTAATGCACTGAACCGCTGAGGTCAATCAGTAGCTGTTATTAATGTTTGTAATAGTTAACTACTCTGAACTGTTAACTAGCCTCTGATACTAATTAGTCACCCACAGAAACTCCTAGAAATACTGACGACCAGTGAAACGCATTATTGATTACCTTCCTCTGTTTGAATTACAAAGCCCAACATCACGTCAATGCGTTAATAAACACACAGAGATTTTGATCTGCAGGTTTAGAATCATGAAGCTCTTGGACTCTTTTTGGCACTAAAAGCTGCAACAGTTTGACAGCACGTCAACTAAAATGAGCTTCTCCGAGATTTCAGCTTTGGTGTCACACACATTTGGAGAAAGATTCTGTCTTCTGACTTCACCCACAAACCTTGATCTTCTCCATCTTACCTCCTCCCACTGGTGTATGTACCGGATCAGCCTGGACAGTCTGAGGAGACGCAGCAGGCTGAGGATCTTGGTGAAGCGCACGATTCTCAGCGCTCTGGCCGTCTTGTAGACCTCCGAGTCCATGCCTTTCTCCACGATGAGAAAGATATAATCCACCGGGATGGAAGATACGAAGTCCACCACGAACCACGTCTTCAGATACTTCTTCTTGATCTTGTCAGGGTCCAGAATGATCTCCGTGTTGTCTTCATAGACTATGCCTGTGCGAAAGTTCAGCACCAGGTCCATCAGGAAGAAGGTATCTGACACAACGTTGAAGATGATCCACGGGGTGGTGGTCTCCTCCTTGAAGAAGGTGATGCCCACAGGAATGATGATCAAGTTGCCCACCATAAACATCAGCATTGTGAAATCCCAGTAAAACCTACAGGGAGAAGAAAACACTGAAGAACAAACATCAGCAACAGGAGGTACGACTGAACCTCTGTCACAACAAACAGCATCAGATATAAAGATAATGACAGAACTCAGTGTATAAGCTTTAATAACAATCCTTCAGACATGTCACTTCTCAGACACAGTGTGTGTTGTGGGATGAAATAATTGTGATTTTAGGAGCATTTCAAGATAATCACAAACCTCAAAGCACATGTAAAAGGATAAATTATTTGGCATAGTGTAACCCATAATTGTTTTATTATTATATATAAATATAGTGTATGAAATATTATGCATGACATATATATGAAATATGATAGAATATATTTGATGAAATATAGTGTCAGTTTCTTTTATGTTTTTAGTACATTTTCATGAATATAAGTATGAAGAATAAAGCACTGAGCGTCAGTCCTCGTGCGCTGGCTGAAACAGCGATAAAAATACCCCAATACAGCCCGCTCGATCAAATCAATATTGTGAAATATTACATTAATAAATAACAGTTACCGCGAGCAGTACAAGGTCATGGCAAGGACACACAGACACTCTGAGAAACAGATACACAGAATGAACTGCGATGTACATTGTGAACATGGAAACGTGGAGATTTGGAACAAGGTTTGCTTTCGCACTGAATACAGTATGAGATCACACATGTCTAGCTGTACACTGTGCGTAAAGACAAAAACTGACATTTTAAAACTAGCTGGAGCCAAAATCGCGTGTAATTGGTGTTTTGCGCGCACACACAGACAGAGACGTGAATCTGCTAAATGCCTAAATGAATTCGGCGTGCTGGAGCGCACAACCGCGCGGCGACCAGACTGCCACCTAATGATGCCAATGTAGACAAATTCATAGAAATTTCATATAGTATTTCTCATATAGCTCACTTATGCTTTATTATATATGGCTACATCTTACATATTGTTAATTTGGATATTCGTTGTAAGCGCACTGGCAACAATACAAACTGAGCACAAACTTTGATGTTGTCTCTCTGCTCCGTCTGTGTAGATTTAGCACAGACCACAGAAGAGAATATAACAACAAACCATTAAAGAAAACCAGTCCCTTATATAACCGAACCATTGCAATGAGTGTACGACATACTGCGCGCAAACTGCTGCTCCGGGGTCAGTTTTGATCAGTTGTTCTGACCTGAGACCTGGGAATATTTGTATACGAATTTCTATAAACGTTCTGGCA
>JAZGTJ010008011.1:0-21764 GCA_036877575.1 Botia almorhae | reverse complement strand
GATTTAATATATTTGTATATGCATTCAGTTCTGGGCTAAAAGGCTCCTACATCAACTCACTCACTTTCAACATGGTACTGCTTTTGCTGTGACCTTTCATGCAGAGTCTTTGAAGTTGCTCCCCACCGAGCCCTGATCCAGAATGCCCCAGAGCACACAGCATTAAAGGGGCTCACTGGAAGACAGATGGCCTGGGGAGCACACCCTGCCTGCACACCTGGGCGCAGATCACCCTGAGTGGGTGATGTGTCCTAAAGTGAAATTCATTCATAATGTCATTCATTGCACTGCACGCAGTATGACCAGGTTTGGCAGAGTAAGCGCTGATATTATTGATGTGCTTTTATCAGTGGGGCAACAGCGCCACTTAGTGGTGAGAAGTAGGCATTGCATTATTTCGCATGTGCATGCTTTAGAAATGTACATGATAGAATAGACACATAGAATAGATATAATTATTTTGGAGAGATTAATATTCAATGCTAATCCATTAACTGAACAAAATACTTTCTATATTCCCAATAGAATTTGGTATACAAAGTTTCTAGATAAGCTTAAAAACATTACAATAAAATATAACTAACCTCAAGAAAAAGTGCTTTGCTTGCGCTCTCTCTCTCTATATATTATTTATTCCTCTAGTTTCAAAACAATTTATTTTGTGCTCTATGGAATAAATGCCCTCCTCAGTGGACACCCTCTGAAGAAGGCTAATGCTGCCTATTAGTCCATAAATACACCAAAAATAGTTGTGCACAATCTGTATATTATATTCCTCATTCACTCAAGCCTAGCTTTGTGCCTACTGTTGAAGTGAATGAAAGATTTCACAGGTCCAGTGTTAATCACATGTCCATGTTGAAGGCTCTCATTAGAAGGTCCAGATCTCCCACGCTGGCTGCCTGGAAAAGTTCTGGCTGGTCCATGAGGGACAGGGCAATTCTCAGAGCGGCCCAGATGTTGCTGGACATCACCTGGTGACTCTTGCTTTTCCTCTGCTGGTGCAAAGCTGTCAGAAAGTTGCTCACTGCCTCTCTGTAAGAGAAAGAAAACAGTATGCGTTTTTTGGGAGCAATAAAGTTAGAAAAGAAATATATATCTTAAAAGGGGCTGCAATAAACTAAAAAATTACTTAAGGTATCTTTGTGACATCCCTAGAGCCTGTAAACACCCTATTTTGAAGAGATGTGAGGGCAGTCTAATTCGCAAAATGGCTATAACCAATAATTACTTTATCTTAAATGTCATATGCCAATTAGTTGATCACACGCAGCGGTCTGTTTTAGCTTGAATTCACACTAAGAAAGCATATAGTCCTTTCCATAAAGTCTTGTTAAGTGGTTCTGTTTATTACCGATGTGCCCCCAGGTTGATGCAGCTGATGCCAAGGTTGTATCTGGAGCGGATGAATCCTGGCTGGAGCTCCAGAGCTCTGGTGTAGGCCTCTACTGCCTCCTCACTGCGATCCCCATTAGCTAAAGTGGCCCCAAGCCGATTCCATAGCAGATAGTCCTGTAGAACACATAGGAGACAAGTAAGAGTAGAGCAGTTTAAAACTGGGGTGTAGGGACACCATGGGCCACAAGGGGGAGCTATGTAGTCTGTATAAAATTTAAGAGGAAAAAAAGACGTTATAAAACATAAAAGAAACAGAGTTTTTTTCAGTAAGTATTTATTTCATTTGTCTTGCAACAAAAAATTACATTTATGTAATTGCTGTTATATGTTAGGAAGAAGCTCCCTTGCAAATTATAAGTCTTTGAGGACCATTAACATGAAAAACTCTTAAAATCACTAATCTAAAAAACCAATGATATTGTACACTCTTACACGGTTCTGTATCACGGCTGCCTGGGAGATAGTTTGAGGTTTTGGTGGTCTTATGATATACTGTATGTGACGTTACATTATAATGACGTACATTATAGACAGATGTGAGGACACATTTTTGAAATAGGTTAAAATTGCATACGGTGGTATGAGACAACTCTGTGAAGCGATCTGCAGCAAAAGAACAGTGATGAATGTGACCATCTTACTCACCTCGGGTCGCACTGACAGCGCAGCGTTGAAGGCGTCCACCGCTTTGTCGAATTCTGAGCTGAGGTTGAAGAGCACACCCAGACCTGTCTGAAGATCAGGGTCTACTCCATCTGCATTCTGCTGCACTGCTTCCTGATATAGTTCCAACACCTCCACCAGCTGAGAGCTACACACACACACACCAAAAGAAAAATGTGGAAAACTAAATTAAATCTAACCATGCTCACCATCATATGTTTTGGATGTGGTCTAGTGGTCCAGGTTTTATAAGTAGCTTAACAAACAAGACTCATTGGTCAACTTTAAAATAGAAAGTTCTTGGCATGAAGAAAGATTTATGCTGAAGTTTGTGGCTTATGTTCATGACCAGAAAATAAGTGGCAAAACTTAATTAGCAATAAAACAGAATTAGAACATCGAAAGGTTATTTATGCATTTCTTAAACAATTTTACACAAAGTGACTTACAGTACATTTAAGCTATACATTTGAGCAGTATATGTATCAGTATACCACCAGTATACCATTTGTGCTAATAACACAGTGGTCTACGTGTTGAGCTACAGGAACATAGGAAGGTTACATCAGGTTCACCTGATCTGCCAAAAAGACACCAACCAACAAATGGGGCAATATCTTCTGCATGCTTACTGATTCTGAGCAGTTTTGTTTCCTTGTAATTGTTGCCCATATCAAGTTACTAGTAATTACGACCATCTTTAAAAAATTAACAAACAAAACCATAGTTAGGTCACAGCATCATACATGTGGCATGTAAACTGTACCATCCGAGAGTGGAGATGGGGGAGTTGGAGGATCCTCTGCGGTGAGGCAGTGGGGAGCCATCCAGAGGGCTGCGGTCCTGGAGCAGATGTCTGTATTTGGGGTTGTACCTGATCCAGCGGTGGAGAGCCTCACATGCTTCCTGCTGCTGTCCTGTGTTGGTCAGGCTCACCGCCAGGGCCATTAGAGCCTTCAGATTATTTGGGTGAAGCTCCAAACATCTGTTAAATTAGAACAGACAAACACAAACAAAAACACAAGAGAAAATCAAAGTTAATGAGACAGAATTGTGATATAAAGATAATTCATGGCATGAGTGTGCCAGACCCTGTGAATCTATGTAAATGTACTGGCTGCCTGGCTTTCGACCATAAATGACGACTATAAATGTGTCAATATGTATGGTTGGTCTTCACAGTCTCTTAATCTAGCATTGCATTAAGCATACTAGATAATCCATTTCCATAACATTAATGATTTTATACATTTTAAGAATGTGCTATGATAAACCACAATGTGCCTGTTTGTACAGTCTTTAAACAAGCAGATGTTTCAATGATTGACGGATTTAGCAAAGGAATCCTACATGTTGCTTTCTTTAAGATGACTCAGATTCATCACAGTATCTGGAAAGCATGTAATCCCCCACAAAAAGGCATTAATATGCTGTATTTGCAACATCATTTCACCCTTAGAGAACAGAGCAATAACTCTCATCTGGCAAACATCAAAGTCAGGCATTAATCGCAATACCCCTGTGAATGTCTACTTACCTCTGCAGACAAACAATGGCCGCCTGCTCGTTTTCATTCTCTGCCTGTGTGGTCCCCAAAACCTGCCAAGCCTTTGTAGAGAAGAAAAACACTCTACAATCTAAAACAAGCATCATGAAGGCAGAATAAATAGACTGAGCATAAATGGCTTAAAGGGAACCATAAAAACAATGTTCAATTACCAAGGCTGCCAGTTATATAAAACATATTGTTGCGCCCTTGCATTATGCACCTGTCCAATGCATTAAATGGCATGTCACTCAAGGGATCCTAATAGTGGACTTTAATAGTGTTTTGATTCAAATTAAACAGTCGTATTCATAAGCCACCCCAGAGGTTTACACCATCTGTCCGCCATCGTCTCGGCTCATAAAACATGAGAAATTTCATTAAATGCCCAGCGGTGCTGACTGGGCAATGATGGAAAAAAGGAAGGAAAGGAACAAAATGAATTTCCACTGGCTATCACATATGCTTGCTTTAGGCAGTAAAAACATCAAGCGGGGCAATTATATAATCTGTTTCCTTTCATAAGGAAGTCATTTTGAGTACAGGACATGATAGCTCTGTTCCATAAACGTCTTTACATAGACAGCTGACTTCTAACTAGATCTATGACAGACTCAGTCATTTTTACTTTTGGTCTCAAATCCTAAAACATTACATTAAGCTAAAACGTAGTTGCCTAGTATGTTGTTAAGATCACAACAATAACTACTGCGCAATGCATTCTGGAAATGCCTTATCCATGAAGATATGCAACGTTTTGGGAACAGCATTTTAGTGCCTTCAAATGCAGTCTAGGTAGGCAGCTCCTTAGGTTTTGGAACAGAGATGAATGTTCAATAAATGTCCTGGCAAGACATTTGGGGTAAGTGTGTGTGTGTAAGAGATTACATTGTGGAGGCTTTTACCTCTGAGTCCTGAGGGTCCTGTAGGATTGCAGCCTCCAGCAGTAGTACAGCGTTGTTTAGATCACCTTCTCTGCACCTCTGCAGCCCCTGCTCAAAGGCATTGACATAGTCTTTGTACGGGTTATTCGTATGGAAGTAGTAACCCTGAAGGCAAAAAAACAAACAACAAGCACAACTGTGAGCCCAGCTTAAAAAAACAATCAGTAAATATCATGTATATTTTAAGAGAGTACCGGAGTGTTGGACTAAGTGTAATCCTTTCACATGGACCTCCGGAGAGGTAGATAGTGGAGTACTGATAATTGGATCATGCTGAGGTCTTTAATATTGCAGTGAAAAATGCAGTTGTGCTAATCAGAGGCATGGGGAGAAGAAAAGGGCACAGGAACTTAAATTCACATGATCAACTGCACAGCCATATGTCCAGCGTTCATACTACATACTATCCAGGACACTATACTAGTAACTAAGACTCTCTTAGCTTTGAAGATAACTATTTACAGTAAGGGTCATAGTTTTACATGCCCCTTGCAGAATCTGCAAAATGTTATTAAAATAATAAGTGGGAACATAAAAAGGATCATATTGTGTTTTTTGACAGTGTACACTATAAGGAATCAAGTGTATGTAAACTCTAAAGCATGTGAGCACCACTATGTGAAATAGTTTTATCAGCACAGTTCTAAATAAAAACAAAATGCAAAAACAAAAGACTTTTAACATTTACATACCATTATATTAAATGACATCAACTACTTAGTAAAGCATCATTAGTACTATGGCTCACACTTTGGGTTGGAGTTTGTTCTACACCATTAACCTGAACCCCACCTTTTTGCTACACACATTAATAATTTCACAGATTATATGACTTTTAAAAGAGAGATATGTTTACTTTTGTAAGTCACTTTTATATGGCAGACAAAAACAGGCCCAAAAAATCCCATAGATTTACATTTTAAAAAGGATCCTAGCCATGAATAAGCACCAGGATATTATACAGACACATATCATACAGGGCTCTTTTGACTTTTAACCAGTAAGCAATTACCTAGCAACAACCCAGAACACCCTAGCAACCACACACCTGTGGCAAATTTTTATCACCATTAAGACAAATTAGGTTATAAATTCCTGCTCTGTTAACCTTATTTAACAGCCACTTTACACTTAACAGATCATCAGTAAAGTTCAGTATTTAAAGGTTTCCAATGAAGGATCACGTAATTAAAACTGCAAAATGAAAGTGCTAAAATGTAAAATATCAAAGTCAATTTGAACAGATGTTGATTAATCATGCCTTTCAGGACTGCATCATAGGCTCTGTGGTAGATGTTATCCAAACACTCTCTGCTGTCTGTTTGGAACCACACAATGATGGCACATGAGAGAGAATTTTAGATGACAGCGAGCATTATCTGACATCTGGAGTCTGTAACCTTTGAAATGATAATCTACCTCATAACAGTTCTGCCTTTACAAAAATACAGAAGGTTTAAAAGCATAATTAGGAAACAATCTAATTGGACAGTGGGCTATAATGCATTTGATTGGTTACCAATGAGTAGAGTGTTTTCTATTTGGGTAATGTTCTATAAAACCATCTCCGTTTTGGTTAATTATCATATCCCCTCAGTTTTTGGGTCTTCATACAGGTAACACAGACTAGAGGGTCAGCTCTTTGAATGATAATTGTAGTGGAAGCATAAAGCCTTATGATTGGTTACATCATAATTCCAAGCATTTTGACTGGTTGAGATACCTTCTCAGTCAGTGAGAAGTTGAGTGGAACCAGGCCTTCACTGTCAGCATCCTCCAGCCAGTTCCGGCGAGCCAGCTCCTCCCACTCAGCTTGCATTTTATCCCAAAACTCAGTGTCTGACTGCAGGAAACAGTTACACAGAGATTTAGAACAGAGCCAATATTGAAATATTATACAAAACGAGGCCCACAGGAGACCTTGTAGAGAGATGTTATTTGGCATCTATAAAATGTAGTTTTAACAATAGTGTATCCCTGCTGGGAATACTGAGGATACACTTAACAGCATTCTACTGCCCAATCTGTGTTTTTTTATTCTAATTGTTACACATATGAGAAACCAGACATGCAAGTGTGCTCAAGTTTTATAAGGACCTATTGTTTTTATCTATAAAAGCTGAATTGTGATTTAAAGCCGCAAGGTCAAAGAGCCATATTCATCTTTATGGATTGACCATCATTTGCAGGAAGCACATTAATAACTGGACTCGTGACAGACCTCTCAGATTTCATACAGTATCTAGTTTATATCAGTCTGAGACATCAGCAAAAGCAGTGCATAATGTGCGTGCGCACAGTATTTTTTCACTGTGCTTCAATGTGTGGAATCAGATCTTTATTATAGCTATAAGTCCTGGCAGGTTCAAGTTACAATCCATCACTGCCTGTAGACCCTAAGCGGAAGCATTATTATGAATGAGCCGCTTGGACTCTTAAACTGTGTGTGTGCATCTATGTGTCTATATGTGTGCTGTAAAAAACATTTCTATAGTGGAGTCCAAAAGCCTGTGACTACTAGTGAAAATGCTTCAATTTTGCCTTTTTAGTGTTATTTACTTTTTAGTACATTATAAGCACAAAAAAAATTGAATTGAGTTTCTTAGTATACGGCATGTCCTTCTTTTGCTGTAATGATTGAAAGCACTTAATCTGTCAAGAGCTCCACAAGGTTGTATAAAATCTGATGAGTCATGTTATCACAGCATGATCTGAGAATGTTCCAAATAGCTTGTGCACTATTGTAATGAAAGTAAATGTGTCATTTTGTACAAAGGAATAATCATTTTTATTCAATTTGTTTATGTCCTATTAATTACTATTTTTAAGATGTGAATGCCAGTTTTTCAATCTGGGCTCAAACTATTGGACCACCATAATTAAGTGCCCTTGTAATCTTAATTACCTTCCTCTCCCCCACGAAACAACACCTTCATCTTCTTCTCTTGACCATGTTTGTTTTGGCACAAGTACAGGACTGGCGATTAAGGTCTATTTTCCAGAATATGATTTTCCAGTTAAGGTTTATTTTCTTGTTAAATCTTTATTCCAAAAAAGAGGTTTACATGCTCCAAAGCTATTAGAATATTCCTGTATATATGGCAATCTGCATAATCAAACTATATATACTCATATGAATCAAAACATTCTTGTGTATGTAAATATTTTCACCGACAAAATTCTACATTTCCTCTGAACCTGACAGAGAATCAGCATCACCTCAAAGGCTGGCTGCAATTAGCTTTCTTCATTCAAATCTTCCACCTGGCACCGTTTTATCAGGCTAACACAGCAGCTGACCCTGTGAACTCCCTTCACTCGCATGACACCCATGTAAAAGACCTTTAATTCATTCACCTGTGTATTTGTCTAGCATTTGGTTTTCTCTGGCTTCCATTAAAAGTGGACTGGCCTAGAATTTTTCCTGGCAGTTCAAATTAATCATGTGACACACAAATAATTGCTTAAGCTTCAACGATCTTCCTTCAGCTGATTCTCTATTTAGTATTTGCATTAAGAGGAAATAAGGAAGAGTGCTGCATCTGCGATGAAGGTACTCGCTAGATGAGCCAATTAATCACGGAAAATCCAGCACGCACACACAATCGCATGCTACAAACAGTCACATGCACACTCATCCTTTCCATTTGCATGATTGATATGCCAGGCTAGATCAAATCTAAATAAATGGCCCAGTTATCAGTCCAATAGAATATGGATGATCAATCTTGTTCTAGATTGTCCTAGATTGCGTTTCCTTCAAGCACCTCTGTCACCATGACGAAGAGCCTCTATGCAGATGCAACACTGCGAGGCATCTCCAGGGTTATTCATCTACACTAAATAATCGCCTGCTAGCACAGTCAGCCTGCACACCTGCTTTACAGCTTCAACCACTGTTTCTTTATTAAATGCCTTTAATTTCTGCTAACACGCACCATGTGTAAGCGTTAGGAGCAATACATCAAAGTGTATTTAAAGTTTAGTGGTGAAGTGTGTCATTTCTGTTTTCAAAAAAGTTTCACAAACAATCCCCTATCTTCCATTGGTCAAGCAAATGGGTAGCTCTGCCCTCTATCCACATGTATCAGGCTGGATGGGATGGTCAAACAAACAGAGCAATGTTTTGACATCACCACAAAGATACAGTTGTTTACATTATAAGAGGGAATTATTTACAGTGGTTTATGTATATTGAATTGGTTAAGGAAAATGTATTTTAATATGAAATAAAATTAAACAACTTCCTGTTTTCTGTAAGTACACATAAAGTGACTCCTGACTCCTCCCCCTCATGGTGCAGATAACAAATTTCCTGCACGCATACATGCATGGTTATTTCCATCAGACCTAAGTGAATTATTCAAAAATAACTTAAAATTCTTCTTTAAACATTAAGCTTTACTATGTGTGTTTCTTTACTACTGATGTGTTAGATGATGTGCTACAAAAATTACAGCACTTTGATTCATGCTTTCATAGAAAAGAACAAGAACCTTCAGAGAGTTTGCATCATAGATATTGATTGTATCTCAGTGTCACTGTTAAATATAGCTACACAGTGGCTCTAGCTTTTACCGTTTGTCGTTATTGAGCGCACTGCTTTAAAATAAATGTCTTATGAATATAACTGCCCAATAAGCAAGAAGGTAGGAGCTGACATAATCACAAACCGGCCTCTCTGAGATGTGGTTTGTGTTGATGTTGCACTCTTCAGCTAAAAATACACCAATTATGCAGTCTTAACTCACAGGGTGAGACCGACCTTACAAAATGCAAGAAACTGCAATTCCCAGGTGGGTGGATATATTGTGAACAAGCCAGTGGGTATGAAGATGTGTGTGTCAACAAAGAAGACTTTATCCAAACTTTTCATGAATAAATAACAGGTCTGTTCGTGTGAGGGTGTGTGTATGTGTGTAAGAGCGTGTGTGTGTGTTGTAGATTCTCACCTCCACAGCAGCTTTGGCTCGCACAAACTCCTCCTCTAATGAGTGTTGTCTCGCCAGTAAAGCACTGCCCAGCTGGGGCCTGGGCCGCTGTGAACACAGATGGCCATACACACGCATGCAGACAAGGTCAAACAGCAGTCGTGCCATAACATTGTCCTTAGATCATGCTGAATAAGCAACTTTAAAGTTATGAGTAATATTAACATGTTTGTGCTATCTTTTTTTAAAAAAGGGGTCAGTTTGTTTAATTTTTTGTTATTAAAAATTACAGTCATACATTTGTGGCAACATTCAGAATACTGTATGGGAAAAATGTTGTATGGGCAACTGTATATTATTCTCTTTTTTTAGTAATAGGCAATACCAATTCTAGCATACATCATTAGGGGTGTAACAATATTCAAGTCAAACCAAAAAACGTAGTCTACCACCAACAGTACATACCACGGTACTCTCATGGCATACAATATGCCCCCACCCCTGCTGCCCTGGCCCAGCCCTGGTCCGTTGTTAAGGTAGATCTTGTCTTCCAAGTGCATATAATTTGACTTACACTCGGTTGTTTACTATATGCAGTATGGCAACTTTGCATCATAATGAGACTGCAGAACCCCTGGACACATTTACCTCTCCTGTGTGGGCACATTGTAGTTTTCCAGAGGAGTACTAGTGAATGTAGTGTTCTTTAGCATTGCTGGTGCCATAAACCCAAACAGAACCAAACCAAACTGTGCCTCCAAAACTGTGATATGAACCGAACTGTGGCACTGGTATATTGTTACACCCCAAAGTTTTATTATATTTCACTAATATCTCAGAAGAATAGTAACCCTAACCCTACCCCTAACCCTAAATAATACTAAAAACCTTTTAAATAAATTAAATATTTATGCTGCATGCTTAGAAAAAGGACACAGTCCTGTACAACCTGCACTTCAAAGAACAAATCTGTCCCTTTCCATTACCTGAACTATAAAACAAAGAAGGACTCTTATAGTACCATTCCACATCTGTCAGGTACAAAGATATATGAGTATATAAAACATGCCTCTCCAGAGGTTCCTCTTCACACTATTCTGAGTATAATCCCCCAAGTGTTTGGTTCCTTATCTAATGGAACATTCTGTTCCCTCCAAAGACCACAGTGACAAGGGTTTGTTTCATTTTAAACAAACAGAGGAACCTTTTTCCGAGAGTGCATGGAAAGATGATCAATACTAACCACTGCTGTAGTCTTTCACATTATGCTTCATGAGAGCAAAGCATCAGAAGTGTGTCTTGATACCTGAGGGGCAGGTCCAGGGTCCGACTCAGTGCTCATGCTCAGCTCCAGGGCGCTATGCCTGTTAGAGAAATCCGTTTTAAAATCTGCAGACCTGGAGAGAGAGATGCCATGAATCATTAAAATTATTATTTCTCGTAATAATGACAGTGATGCACAAAATCAACAGAATCAGTCAACTAAAATAAAGAATCCAAATCTGACATCAATGATTAATGACGATGCTCCTGAAAATGTACTGCATTGATTTCCTTTATAATGAATTAATACCCTCGCTTATCTACTGAAATCATATGGGTTACCCTACACACACACACACACACACACAGATGGTAACAAACTGACTGATGCATGTAGTGTGGGTCCGATTATGGTTTTGGGTGGTCTGTGAACACACAGGGCCAACCCACTCACCTCACTGCCTTTAGTGACAGACCCGCTCATCCAGTTTCAATCTACACGGGTATAGTGCTGCACGATATTAAAGACAAATGCAATATGTGATAGATATGTGATAGATATGTGATATGTGATAGAATAATGCTTTAAATTTGTAAAATGAATTTAAACTATATTAAAATCAATTTTAAAATGAAAATTATACTGTATAACCAATATATATGTTGAATAAATAAAACATCACTACCATTTCTGATAGCAGTCTCTCTTCAATCTGAATCAACATAAAACTTTACACATACGCTACATTAAATATAATTTTTTAACGTATTAAAATCATTTAGTTATTGAAAATCTTGCGATATGCATACTGCAATAAGCACATTTGCGATATTTTGATAATTTGGACATTTTGTGCAGCCCTAACATCTGTTTTAAGGGTGAATTGATAAACAATTAGGAAATGTGTGTTTTGGTAGATTAACACTTGATGACTAAAAATAGTATGATGGGCCTCGCACTATATGCGCAAGGGGCGTTCTGCTTCTGGCTGTTTCAGTGTGTGTGGTTATCATGTGACCAAAACTTGATCAAAGTAAACACCTTTCGGTGCAACACACTCTGCTAAAGGCATTTTGTGCTCTCGGAAATCCAATTTGCTGCATTCCCCCTTGATTTCAAACTGACCTTGAGACTGATCTCATACATTCCTATCTGTCAAACCCTCCATCAAAGCTTCCTCTAGTGTGTGAGAACCCTTATTTAATGTAAACAGACAGAATGAGGGGGCGGAGCCGACCGTACCACAGAAGCTCACTGGACGAATGATTGGAGGTGCACCGCTTCCTCTCATATCTCCACTTCCTCCCTCCGTTCAAGGCACTGCCTGGGTGAAGATTTACCTCCTCCCATTTCTCTAGGGGTGAGCTGCTCACTGGAGAGAGGACAGTTAGCATGCTTTCAGACAGGAAATGAATACAAAAAGGTTGACATAAATTTTGTGCTATTTAATGAAACAATATATCAGTGCAAAAGCTAAATTAGTCTTTTCTGAAGGCGAACAAGGATATACCTGACAGGTCAAGGCCTGACTTTCTCAACCAGACTGTAGCCTGCAGCTTGCAATTGAGTAAAAGCAGTCGGACGGCTGGATGATAAATTTAGTACAACAGGGAAAACACGCCAATGCGTTTATCTTACAGTAGCTTAAGGCGTAATCTACTGGAAATGAACTTTACAATGCAAGTTGTTTAATGCTTTACAGAGGATTATGATAAGCCAGTGTAGTGTTTAAATTAAAACCACATCTAGTGTAAGCTTCAGGCAAACATGGTAAGATGAATACATTTCTGCTTGAGGCAGTTGTCACGGATGCCAGTTTTAAGTGTAAACCATTTCCATAAATTTTCACCATTTCTGTCTGCTACATTAAATGTATTAATATGCTAAACTCTGTTTTTGAGCTAAAGTAACTGCTTCCTGATAAAGTGGCCAATGACAGAGAAAAAACTGCAAAATTGTAATTACATTGACAGCCTGGATTAAATCAGCTGCAAGTATAATCATAAGCGCCTCTTACATTGATTAAAAGAACTCTAAATTTAAATCAATTGAACAAATGCTGGTCTTTTCATAGATTATAAGAGACAACTTTCCTAATGGGCTTCATGAATCCACGATTTTGTTCATGGTGGGCAGATACAGCAGATATTCAAAATCCAGGTCAGGTTAACCCAGGTAGATCACAATCATGTCTGATCCTTCAGAAGATTTCTTTGTGCCAGATGGAACATGCTAAGCCGCATGACACTGTTTAACATGTAAAGCTTGTTTCCCATCAGGGGCGTAAGATAGACTCCAGTAGACTTAGACCATATAGAAGAGCATCATTACACAGTCACACAGATACAAAAGAAACCTCTAAGCATCTAATGGACTATAGGATATAGTAATTTTCTTTTGTCTGGTTCCCAAATCTCTCTCTGTAGCACAAAAAGGCTATAATCACAAACTGCGTTGTGTGATTAACTACTCTACTCTTAAACTACTCTAAGAACACTTGGTTTTTGTAGAGAGAGCAGATCGATGTAAATACTTAAAAAATTACAGTTTTTAAGTGAAGACTTGACCAAAACTCCACTGACACCTTATTTATCTGCCATTGTGACTATGTGAAAAGAGAAGCCCAGGAATTTAATTTAAAACACTGCTGTTCAAAATTTCTTTATAGAGATATACCTGAATCTAGCGAAGTTCTTTCAGGGTTAGAAGGACTGGGAGATGAAGGTTCTGTTTCCACCTGGATCAGCTCCGTCTCCTCCGTCTTCTTCCTGCGGAGGCTGCTCTTGGAGAAGCCGTTCTTACGAGACCCACGGGGGCTGCGTCTGTCCCAACTCCACCGCCTCTCGCATGGTTCACTCAGGTCCACCAGATCGAGTGCTGTGGACAAGACTGGAAGATATGAACAATATTTAAGATATATTAGCAGCTAAACTTGCACGTGTTTTGAAGATGTGACTGGTGATTTACCCATGCAAATCTCACTGCCATCGTGCAAATTACAGGCGTGGGTGGTTGCTAGGGTTGCTAGGCAGTTGCCAAGGTATTCAAAGTGTTTTTTAGCATGTTGTTGTACTGTGTGGTTATAAAAGAGTTTCTACTGTCCTGACTGGATGGTCACTTGATTGTATCACTTGATATTATGGTGGCTTGTGTCCATCGTGAATGTAAGTCTATGAGATGTATGCCTGTTGTCCTCCACCATGTGAACTTACAAAGGCTAATAGGCTAACATAAAGGCTAATATAAAAATGCTAATATAAACAAAAATAGGAAATTTACACAGGAAATATAATTAGATTTGGACATAATAATTAACATAATAACAAACATCTTGACACCCAAGAAAATGTCAAGAAATACAAATACAAAGTATATTATGTACATGAGGTAACAGAAAACTTGACTATGGGACAGAGGATGAGCAGAACAGATGAATAGGATGCATAG
This sequence comes from Botia almorhae, assembly GCA_036877575.1. NCBI lineage: Eukaryota > Metazoa > Chordata > Actinopteri > Cypriniformes > Botiidae > Botia > Botia almorhae. The sequence goes on along the minus strand of JAZGTJ010008011.1, from coordinate 7,571 downwards.
GAGGAACAGATGACAGAGCAGTAATAATGGAGCACCTGCTGTGTTGGAGGTGATTGGTCGTGTGGCTCCATCTTTCCTGCTCTCAGTCTGGAAGTCATCGATGGAGGGGCTCAGCAATGGCCGGCTCTCCTGCTGCTCGCTACACAACTGCAACACACAAAACGAAACACAATTCTTTTATCCCACATCAGATTTATCTGTGATGTTTAAGAGGATAATGCTTTCTGAAAACTATTTAAAAATAGTAATTATTATTTGCCATATTTATATAACTATACTATTTAAAATATATCAACATTTTTAAGCAATACAATTTTTAATGCATTTTCTAAATCACCTTAATAAAGTTAAGTAGTGTAGCTACTTACATTTTTAAAAAGGTAGCTTGACTGTAGTTTAGCTACTTTTTATTATGAGTTTACACATGGTTAAAGCTTGGTCACAAACGTCCCCAGCACTGTTTGTATATATAGTATATGTGTGGTAATTATAGTATACAGTGCCTTGTAAAAGTATTCATACCCCTTTTCACATTTTGTCACATTATAACCACAAACTTAAATGTACTTTGTTGAGATTTTATGTGATAGACCAACACAAAGTAGCACATAATTGTAAAGTGAAACGAAAATGATTGTATTCACCCCCTTATACTCTGATACCCCTAAATAAAATCCAGTGCAATCATTGCCTTCAGAAGTCACCTAATTAGTTAATATAGAGTCCACCTGTGTGTAATTTAGTCTCAGTATAAATATACCTGTTCTGTGAAGGCCTCAGTGGTTAGTTAGAGAACACTAGTAAACAAACAGCATCATGAAGACCAAGGAACTCACCAGACAGGTCAGGGATAAAGTTGTGGAGAAGTTTAAAGCAGAGTTAGGTTATAAAAAAAAATATCCCAAGCTTTGAACATGGAACAAATATGCCACAACTGCAAACCTACGAAGACATGGCTTTTCACCTAAACTGACAGACTGAGCAAGGAAAGCACTGGTCAGAGAAGCAGCCATGAGGCCCATGTCGTGTACTCCACACACATGGCCTTTATGGAAGAGTGACAAGAGGAATAGTCATTGCTGAAAGAAAGACATGAATACAAATGCACCACACTTTTCACATTTTTATTTGCTTAAAAGTTTTAAAACCATGTATAATTTTTGTTCCACTTCACAATTATGTGCTACTTTGTGTTGGTCTGTTACATAAAATCTCATTAAAAAACATTTACGTTTGTGGGTGTAATGTGACAAAATGTGGAAAAGTTCAAGGGGTATAAATACTTTTGCAAGACATTGTATAATGTATATTTATAAACATGTACATTCTCTGTATGGATGTTTGCTGTTATCTACATAAACATTCCATAAATTATATTTCCAATTCCATGAGAATACAAAGCAACTGAGATTATTCTTTAGTACACAAAGCAGTACAAGAGATGTCCTGTTGCCTGTGGAAATTTGCATTATGGATTTAGGCTTTGAGAGGATCAATATTAAATGTTTATTGACAGTCATAAAAGGCACGGTTGAAAAGCAGAGGATCATGAATAAGTAGTAATAGTAATTTAAACAGTTGCCATGAATTCAAAGACAAAAAACAGATTCTTACTGTCAGGCATAATGCATCTCTAGTGATAATTATTATACTGCAAGTGAAATTGCAGTAACAATTTTCCCCATAAAATATATTCATAAATCTATTTAGCTTTTTACATTCAAAGAGAAGAAGGAAAGTCACTTATTGCAGACATTATATTCACGGACCAATGTATGTGACAATGAATCATCTGTGGTGTGATGGGTTGTGTAACACATTTCTTTGGATCTGGCTATAAGAAATACAATTATCAAATTTATGACTGCCAAGTACTGGAGAATAAGAAATGAATTGCCCTTGACACAGGTTAGCACTGAATGTGCCCATCACTTTATAAGAGGTCAGGTCGCTTCAGAGGTCATAAATTGTCAATAAATAGAAGCCACATGTGCGGATCCATTTATCAGACTCATGAAAATGTACAAAGCACGAGCTACTGATGAACCCAGATTCTTACCTAAATGTCAGCTCCTGGTTGCTTTATAGATGTATAGAACTGACTGCTCAATATGTTGCCTTTATATATGCACTCCAGTCTAAGTCAGGCAAGATTTCACCAATTGCTTTCTTTTTCACTTGCTTTTTGTACAGGATGAGCTGGTAAGTCTTTCTCAGCCGTTTGCACTATAGATGCTCTCAGCAGTAACTGGCAGTAAATTCCCCATTGACCGGTTCATCACTATGTATTGAGAAATCTGTGGCTTTCTGCCACTCCCCAATGCAATAGAACCAAGCCTCCCAAATCACAAAATCCTCAGACAGGGGGCTAAACCATTTATAGACAGCTAAAGATGACCTCGAATCTTCATTTATAATGGAAAAGTACTGGTACAACAAATAAACAAGGACCACACTGGCACCCCGTATTGTAGCAATAATCTACATCCACAAAATCCACATTTTAATTTGCTTCCTACAATCAAATTATTCCTAATGTGAGAACAAACTAACAAACAATCGAGTAAAATCAACATGCAGCTCTGGCTTTGCTATGAAACAAGTCACACACATGCTGTTAAAAGCAACAAACTAAATAAATAAATGAAACAGGACACTGCACAGCTGCTTATGGGGAGTGATGTTAGATAGAAAGTAACAATCACGTAAAGCAAATGCCATTGTTGTTTGTGTCAAAAATATTGGAAGTGTGCAACTGTCCCAATGGACCTTCCCATTCACATGGGACTAGATGACATCATCAAGTGTGAACCCCATAGAGCAGCTTGCTTTTGAAACAACGAAGCAAGCTTTAGCACTTTCACACACATGGCTCATGTGTGTCGTGTAACACTATTGTATATTTAAAACAGGCTGCACCATCTCAGATTTACGTCACTACTGCAGAGTCACTGAAAAGATGCTCAGTGCTCCCACTTGGTGGGTGTATGTGCTCAGCCCACCTTGGTTGTCACGGTGAGCGGGGGTTTTCCATCTGAGGATGCCTTACTTGGTAGCTCCTTCAGCACCATAGCAATCCTAGAGCCCCTAGAGTCTTTCTCCTACAACAGTGAAATCAACAGTGAATTGTGTCAGTTTGCACTCTGATCCTTGCAGAATTTGTGTGTGTTCTGAGAAAAAAACTCATACATTACCAATTTAAATGAGCTATATAATAGAATAATTTACAGGCTTAAGCCTTGTTTTTTTTACTTTTAAAGCCATTTGTTGTTAGTTTTATTTGAAAAAACTTGCAATTCACCCAACTGACACAAAACAATGTGCATAATTATCATGCTGTTGTAACAGCACAACAGAAGATCTAGGGCTGCAAGATATATCAAAATTACAGAAAAATCACAAATGTGCATACCACAATATGCTAAATAATTTTAAAACAAAAATTATGTATAATCAATGCAGTGAGACATTGGCATGCCATAGTTAGCTGCAATGTTTCTTTTTCCAGAAAGAATGTGAAAACATACTGGTTATGTATATGTACTGGTATATGCTGGTTATACAATTTTCAGTTTTTAAAAATATTTTAATCAAATTTAAGTGGATTTTTCAAAATGTAAGCATCATTGTATCAAATATTGTTTATTGCATTATTTTGCATTATTTATACGATATCACATTTTTATTCAATATTATGCAGCCCTAAGAAGAACTATTTGATATGAGAGAAAAAAGGAAAAATTGATCATAGCCAAAACTTCCAGAAAACAAAAACAACTTTAGCAATGACATGCTACAGTACATGGAGCAGTAAACAATTTACACTAGCGCTGCTATATTCAGGGATGCAGATACCAGGCACTGTCCAAAAACACAGGGCACACAACTCTGCTTTTAACAGCCCCCACCTCAAACAGACATATCCAAGCATTTAAGTCACCACTGGGACACTAAGAGCTGGAGAGGAAGCAATTCACTGGCCATGTTTAACACTGCAGACTGACATTTAAACCCCAAAGTAGTTGCTGAGTTGAATAGTTACACCGTTTTGCTAATTCAAGATAATCTTTCTGTGTTGTTTTATGTAGGGATCAATGATCACAGCTTAAACACTCCTGGGTTCAGCAAGAAAATAACACCAGAAACACATTTCTAAAATCCTGAAGCATAATTAAAAATAATTTTCAAAATGTTGCTTTTTAAAAATGCAAAAGAACAACAAATACCACATTTTCTAAATGTAAAATTTAGAAATTAGGAATTTGATGGTTCCATGGTGCTATGGTCTAAGGAGTGACGGCTAGACTGTTCCTATGTGGTTGCTAGAGTACCTAGGCTGGTTAATAAGGTGTTGCTAGGTCATTGCTGGGGTGTTCTGTGTCAATCCAAGTGAAAAAAGTAAACCCCCAAGTCTCTATGAAATTCTGGCCTCTAGACATTTCTCTAGTCTTATCTTCAAAGTTTATGGATTTATTTCACCTGTTTTAGCATCTGCCAGGCAAAAATCATGAGTCAGAACGCTTAGAAAAATAACAGAGCACCTCTCCTCAAAATGCTGGATGATTTAGGTATTATTAATTCCCATAGCACATAAAGTGGTGGGACAAGCTACACACCAGGTAGCCACAAGTTTAAAATGGGTTAGGAGTTCACATGTACCACTTATAATACTTGATTATACATACACTCTTTCAGGTTACATAACTACACAAGAAAATGTTGAGTCAGAAACAGACTTTTGAAGAATCGTGTCTGGCTCATACACCTAATAATAGCCTCTGCGCATCCATATTTAACAAAGCCCATCGGCAGCTGCGTTCTGTCCTCATAGCTGCACTTGTGCTTATATCTTCTTTATGTACTTTCTGCTTCAAAGATATTCAGAATGTTGCAAACTTTGAATCACATGGTGCTTTTATTGCGTAATATCTAACAGACAAGCCTAATAGAGTTAGCTTTGCAGGTTAATTGGTCTAGACTCAAATTATTCATCTCAAGCAGAAAGCACGTTCACACAGTTAGCAGTTAGGATATTAACTTAAGTATTTTAAAGTAGAGTATATATATTTAAGCATATTAATCTAATACTTAATAAGACCAAATATAAGATTATATATTATCTTATATAGATAAGAAAGTGATCTAATCACTAATGGAAAAAGCACAAAGCCATATAGGAAAACACTATTTAGGGGGAAAATGTCACTTTTGGCTCTGAGGTTCCTCTCAGACATGTGATCATCCATCTATCTCTTTATTCACCTAGTCTTCACACAAGCAGCACATGTCTGACCCTTTGTGAACACTAAGAAGGTCGTCGTTCAGAGAGTATGTGGGAGATGCCAATGCATTACACTTGAAATGAAACAGACCAATACAGTACAGCCATCCAACACTCAGCAACACTGACTCCACTTTTTGTATGATAAATGATTCACTATAAGCACAATGTAACAAGCCAGAACTACGTAAACCTTTTTTGGGTCACTCAATGACTCTAACAGTGAGGTCTCAGTGGGGATGCGTCTGGTTGGCATTTACTCATTTGCTGTTGTTGGTTTGATTGCTTTAAATCAGGCACTGAGCGCTCTTTTATTAATGAAACAGGAAATGACATGTTTTAGCTTTGCCCCTTCAGGGATTACGGGGTCCAGAATTACGATACAGCTTGGAAGGATATCACACTTGGACTGCAAGGCATCTATGTGCCCAGAATTATTTAGAATTTTAGGAGCTGTTTACACAGGAAACATTCCTGCAATCAAAAACAGCTAAATGGTGTGCAGTGGAATGGAACAGAATACCCTCGAACATACTATGCATATCGCAATGGTTTGCAATAACTGAATGATTTTGATACCTTAAATTCACATTTACGCATTATTTTATTCAAAGCACAGTGTGCATTGTGTTACCTGGAATCTAACAACCTTCATAACCCTCTGCGCTCCAGTTAAGCTACATAGAAACACAAAAATATGTATGTGTGCATGAATGCATGCATGTGCTCTGTCAGTCAATGGCACCAGCAGCAACATCAGATTTGTTTTTATGTACTGCAACACATTAAACAGTTAAACATGGCTATTCACTTTCAGAAGTTGTAGTGATGCTTTTTCCCCCAGAAATAATGTCAAGCGTGTATGTTTGTTATATACATTTTATATATACTCTGTATAATAATTTATACACAGTTATACACAATCGTAATGCATATTGCATTATTTGGCATGTAATCACATATCACATTTTCTTCAATATTGTACACTTTGTACAATTGTTTTGCAACATTGAAAACATTTGTAGATATAGACAGTGTCATGTCTATATCTGACTCCTTTAGGGTTTGATAAATTCTGTTTCTGCAGTGGAGGTGGTTGTGTTGACTGGGGGAAAATGGACTGTTCCTAAGAGACAATCTGCAAGCAGAGGAATTGTGAAGAATGTTAACCCAAGCGTTAAATGATTTAAATTTCTACACAGTATATCTGTAGTCTCAAGAGCTGCTGGATACCAGCACATACAACAGAACCATCCAAACTGTGTCACATCTAAGACTTTGAATTGACTTCATTCTAATCTGATTACATAACTACTAATATATTAAATTATATATCTGCACGTCAAATTATCCACTATTCAATCACTGCTCATATAAGCTTAAGATAATTAGCTTTGAAGATGTTGAAATTCAGATAGAATTTTATAGTAGATAATAGAACTGAGTAACTCTTAATCAAACCTCTTGCTAAGGTCCTTCAGTTATGCTACAGGAAATCAACAAAGCTAGACATAATTAGATAAACTATAGTTGGTCACAATACTTAGACTGCGAATCTTATGTAGCTACAATAACCCGCAATTTAAATCACAAATTTTATTTTATAAGTGAGGTAAATAACACTGCATATTGGGTTGCCCACTTCTTCCTTACTAAGCACAGGCATTTAACTTAAAAAAAACAGCTCATTAACTTTTACATTTAGCAAATGTGTTTCAACAAAGTATAACAAAGGAACACAAAATACAGGGTGCTAGTTTATTACACCTGTAGTGTGAAATAATGTTTTAATGCTAGTTTGAGCTAAATATGACGTTTGTTATTTGTAGCAGTTTTATTTTCACAGTTCTTCATTATCAGCAGCCTCTTTCTCTTAGATGTATGAATTCTGATGTAAAACATGCAATATACCGACATGCTAAACTTGTTTATCTGTAACTAAAGGCAAAAGGTGATGCCACATTTCTCTTAGTCTTAGTCAAGCTTCTGGTAGGAACAAAAACATTGTGTTACCTTGAACATCCGCCAAGCGATACCTTGGAGACGGAGGAAGCCTACAGCTCCATCAATCTCTGCTCATATCCGAGGTCAGTGTCAGCTCCACCGAGGCCCACAGGGGTCTTATTAGCATTAATCATACCCTCGGTAACCACAGTCTATTCAAAGTTAGTTAAAGAGCTCTATAATATGTACTGTCCATGCAATTAGCCGTTCAAATGTTTGAAAGTGTTTCGCTACAGCATATTTACACAGACCATGACACAACATTATTTGTAGGTCTGACAGAAGT
>JAZGTJ010008010.1:10573-21765 GCA_036877575.1 Botia almorhae | reverse complement strand
TCAAAGGCACATTGTAAATAAAACCAAAAGACACACCAAATGTACCGAGATTTGCTAAATGCTTTTGCTAGTCTGTGGCAGGTGGCACTGGGGGAAGGGACATTCTCCAGAGCATTTCATTGGACAAAATTTGTATATACCTGTGACCTGTGTACAGGTTAACTTATTAACATCTGTTTTCCTGCAAGAGAAAGACAACTTTTAGAACTACATTAGCACGCAGACTGTGTCCCCAGCTAACCGGAAATGTTCTGAAAACATTGGCTAATGCTTTTTAAATGTTCTCTCAAAATTATAAATAGTTCTATATAAATAGTTCTCTCTCTCTATATATAATAGTTACTGGAATGTTTTAAAACATTACAGAAATAAAAGCCTGCAATAATGTCAATACAATGTCCTAAAAACTGTTCTAGAACATTTTTAACGTTTCTGTTACTTACTGGAGCTTTTAGGGCAAACATTCTGCAACTGAAAGGTACAATCTTATTTTCATTTAACAGATAAAGTTCACAGCAAACCTGTGTTTTCAGGAGAAGGATGAAACAGTATATCAGCTTAATGAAGCATAGCACCTACAGTCTACAGAAAACACTACAGGTGTATTCGATGACACACAGAAGTGCAAGTAACAAATTAGATGTACAAAGCAAACTGTAGTGGGGAAGGAAGTGTGCAGAAACCACAAAGCATGAAGATGCAGCTAAATATACACCAAGTTCAAAAGCGCAGTGAGCAGACCAAGTGTGAACATTCAAATTATCCTTGATAGATAATTATGGTTAAAAACACAGTGTTGCATCAGATATGTGGGCTGAATCTGTATGTTTTAAGTCTTCGGGTGTCAAAAGAACTAGAATAGACAAAACCAGTTTAAAGTGGTTTGGCCTTATAATACTGCTAAACAGATCTTTAAATGTTTAGATCTTTCATCTTTTAACTATCTAAAAAAGCAGCTATGGGAAGTCACAGGTGAGAGCTCTTGAGGATCTCAACTGCCTCACCAAATAGCAATGACATGAAATGCAGAGCAAAATGAGGCTTCTGTATAAGTCTTCTTAGATGTTTCTCCTATGAGGTAATACTGTTTCTCCTCTAGAGACATCAAAATCTGTAACTATCTTGTCCACAATGATTTAAAAGCTCTATATTCCTACTTTATTTGGTCTCAAATGTCTTATTTCTGTCCTTTTGTATTTCTCCTACAGAATTTTAGGCAAAACATCTAAGACAGAGTTGATTGAGTTTCATTTACATATACTGAACTCTGAAACAGTTTACGTACAATAAAATTCTCCTGTTGTATTTCCTATTACAGCCCCCTCACAACTACACATTGTAAGATTACAATAGCTTTTATAATCATAAAGTGACCACGAAATGTTACAAATATTATACATGACACTTCTAAATGTCTGCTGTGTCTCTTTAAGGCACAGGTGAGTGAGTCAGGTACGAGAGCTGGGCCTCAGGAACTGTGTAAACACGGCTGTTTTCACTGGCCATCTGAGAACCAGATTGCCATGGCAACTGGCGAGCAGTGAGTCAGTGGGTAGGTTGGAAAAGAAAAGTAGAGGAAGGAGCAACGGCGTTATCCTGGTACCGAGTAACTCCCCACCACATGATTGGCCAGACCCAAGCTGCACCGACCAGTGCCAGGGAATGGAAAGCATTAAACATGGCTTTTGGCTCTGTCAAGGCAGTCTGCGATCTATACTAGAGAGCTGACATCGGAAGGACGTTGGCCGTTCTTCTAGGAAGACCATTAAAGATGGTTTACACTGGGAGAGCGAAAAGCAACACGAGGGCTCTCACATAAACTGTTACCCGGGAAACATCAAACTTTAGGTGGTAAACAAACAGAGCAATATGATGTGTCTACAGAAAACAGCTGTCACTACGGCGTCTGTAAAATCTCTCGGTAAACACGACTTCCTGAACAGTTTTAGGCAACCGCGAGGTAAATCGAATGACAGTGAAATTCACAGTCACAAAATAATAAATTGTAACAGAGTTACAGAGTATTTACTAACAGAGTTTGAAACCGGATTTAAACCAGAGCAGTTTCAAACCAGATTTTGATATTTTCTAAAGAGTTTGAGAAAAATTATGCTAGGGTGATGTGGGTAGTTGCAGTTGATTGTTGTGGGTTGCTATGCAGTTGCCAGGGTGTTGCTATGCAGCTGCTTAGACCAGAATTCTGAATGCTTAGACCAGATTATTACAGAATTCTGGATGCTTGCTTTTTAATACAAGTCTGTGTGACAGTCTGGACACTAGATATGCCTTTAAAGGAGGTATACATTGATTGATTGATTTGATTTGTTTTATTGTCCGTCAAATAGAATCTGCTAACTTAGAAAAGTGGTGTCACACCTCTATATAACATGCAATCTGTATTCTTCATGTTCTTACAACAAACCCTAAATCACAGTATAAGCAACAGTGCTAGTGATCCTTGCCCTAGCAAGCACGCACAGCTGGTGAATGAGACTGTTCATTTGAATAAGGGTGGCGAACAGCTCAGACAATGTACAGAGATACATTGCTGGCCATTTTCATAGCCCTGCCCTGGGGCTAAAGCATCCCACTCTGCATCGCGATTAGAAAATCCCTTCACACGCGAGCCAAACCAGATAAGACAGTATGAAAGCCACACCCACCTGGACAACAGGGTGGCCTCCAGTGGGGGCTTTGACCGCCCCTCTGCTTCCTTCTGTTTCATAGTGGGCTCTGTGATGGGGTTTGGGCTGAACCTCGATGTGTAGCTCGTACTGATCAGTTCGGCTGGGTAGTGGCCACTCCAGAGGGGGCAGCGAAGCCACAGGGATGCTGGGAAAAAAGACAGATCATAATCATGAAGTGTTTGGTCTTATCTTTTACCTACTGTAGTAAAACCTTATATTTCTTAAACCTTGTTAATATCGTCCACCCTGCTCTGTAGTTATTGGTATAAGTGTGATATGGTTATTGTTTACTAAACTGTTATAAAGATAAAAGTAAAAGATTGAGTATAATTTTTACCTGCATATACCCGGCACCAGTTGTTTAGGCCAGATTTGTGGAATTACAAAAAAAGGTTCCGAACCAGGTTTGGTCTTTACATCCTGCTCACAGGAAACCAGGTAGCTCTCTGGGTGGGTCTCTGTGTAGAGAGGGTATGCCTGCTGATTGGTCTTCACAATTTTGGTTGGAACGGAACTAGCTTGCCCAACACTAAACCCATTCAGCGCACCAGACAGGTTGTTCAAACCATAATGGTGCGCTGCACCGTGATGCTCCTCGTGGCCACTGTGGGGCGACGGGCTGCGCGAGCGTGACGCCGGCACCAGGTTGGGGTTTCTGTACATGTCGTAGGTGCGTTTGCATAGAGGGGAGGTGGAACGTGACCCGGGCCTGGGGGAAGGAGAGCGTGGCCCAACAGAGCCGTCCTCAGCCAGACTGGTACGGGGTGAGGTTCCCGGACTTGTACGAGGAGAACCGGTATGGATGCCCTGGAATCGTGGACAGAGTTCCCCAGCTGCCTGGCTGTTGCTAGGCGACACACAGGGCGATGCCCAGGGCGAGAGGTTCTCCGAGTGCCAGGAGGTGGAAGAGTTGCTGCTGGCGGGACTCAGACACTGTGGCTCTCGGTAGGCTAAGGGATCGTGACCAGGCACTGTGAGTCCAGGACTGGGGCTGGTGTTCACAAGATGGTTCTGGAGGGAGTCTCGACCATGACTATAGTGCTCACGGGAGGGGGTGATTTCAATCCTTGGGCTCAGAGCCTGGCTGCCGGGTCTGGTGTGATCCAGGTAGTTCTTTGCTTCCAGTTGCTCAAACCCAGAGAAACCCTCAGCAGTGACCTCCGCGTAAGCCGACGCGCAAGGCCTGACACCGTAGGGCAAAGCTTCCTCAAGGGGATAAGGAGGGGAGTTGAGGTCTTTGTGTGAGGAGATATTTGGTTCATCTGGACAGACAACAACAAATGGATGGAGAAACAAAACAGGTAAGCACATCGAGAAGAGAGTCCAAAAAACTTTATTACAACTTTTATTACAAAATATTACAGCTTACTGAAAATAGTGCAGAACACTGTATAATGCTTATGGTTTTAAAATAGTATTTAAAGCAGTATGCTGAACAGAAGGCCAAAAAAAATGAAATGGTTAGATACCCTGTTGCCACATGACCACCGCATGTATAAAATCAATGAGTGGTTGAGTGGACTACATACAGAAAATATACACACAGAACATTCTGACACAGCGAGAGTAGAGGGGCTATTCAAAAATAGTCATGGCCTCAAAAAACTGTTTTAAACAAATATAAACACATCACTGGTTACGATAAAGACATATTTGGATCAAAATCAAAATAAAGATTTACGACAAAATGCTTTTCCTTTTTTTAAAGAAATATCCTCCTATAACGTTTTATAGAGTTGAACCACTTTGTAAAGACTTATTGTGGATGTGTTGTGGAGTTAAGGATGTACACTTTGTAACTGAATTAATTTTTAAAAAACAATTTCATTACATATATAAATACATACGCCTATTTATAAGGATAAAAATGTTACCGCTATTTTTAATTCCTATATCTCATTATTCACAGCTTAAACGCGTGTAAAGCATTGTTTTAATTTGTCAAATCATATAAATGCGGTTTGCACTCATTTAATGAAACAAACCTTGATGCCCCGTACTGAAGCCATATTCAAAGAGATCCGCAAACTCCAGCTCATCCTGGCAGTTCACCTGACTCAGCTCCTCCGCCAGCCCTAACGCAGCCTTATCTCCGTAAAAAGAGTTCATCTGTCTCAATCGGACTTATGCGCAACACGGCAATTTCATACGAGTCGAGACCGGTTCGGTGTGTTTGCTCGCAGGTGTCCGTGCGCGCCCAAACGCATGAATGACACCAAGTGACAGATGCTTGTGAGACTCGAGAGCAACTTCAACTTCCGCTTTTTAACTCAAATCACACCCCCCGACTACACTGCCGCCGACGCGACGCACCAGCAGTTGATATAAAGTTAGTTAACTGTTGTTAACTCGCCGTCTTACAAACGCGACGCAATGGTTGCAAATGGTCGCGTTGCTCGCTTGCGGTGTAAGATGTTGTGTTATTCTGAGCGGTTCGTTCAAGGTTAGGCAAAAAATTGATGACATACGCCTCCTGTTGATAGCTACTAGTTATGACTGCAACAACCAAGGCAACTACAGAGTTGTATATCCATTTTTAGAAGTATCAGGGCGCATGAATAACTCAGTTAAGTTGTGGCTTGTGGCTTTAGTACAACTGCTGCCCCCGGGCGTTCATCATTACACCATGACACAGTTAATACACATACTACAAACTGTAATTATTACTTTACCACGTATTTCTATGTATGCATATCTATTTGCCTGTCTGTCTATCTATCTGTCTGTCTGTCTATAGGCACTATGGTCACATGATCAAGCTTAAGTACTTTTACATATTGAGCTGTTATTTCTTATTACAATATAATCAAAACATGTTTCCCTAATACAAGACTCTCCCTCATCCTAGTCTGACTCAGTCCTGCAGATTGATTTTTTTGGAACAAGGTTCGGACAGGCCCCACAATCTAACACTGGAATATTGTAGCAGAAAAATAATGTCCTAAAAAGATTAAAATGACAAAGGAAAGAATTTGATCTGCAGTGGCAGTGTATATAGGGTTATGAAACATTACCTGGGTTTTCCATTGCAGCGCGATCTATAAATAGCCAAGGAGCAATTTTATATCATTTTATATAACTAGCAGTAATTCAAAAGTCCACGAGGTTAGACTCAAAGTTCTAGATCATTCTTATTTTTTGTACATTTTCTATGACAACTAAAGGCACTTTCACACCAAAAATTACCCTCCTGTCTCTGAATAGATAAATGACTGAATGTATCCTGTATACCCATGGACACATACAATATAAAGAACAAATAAACCTGTTAATCATAAGGTTAATATCATAAGATTACCATTACAATAATGAGATGAACTTTTGACCAGCACAGAGTCACAAAACCATCAAGTCAAATCCAGGTGCTTGTGTTTGAATCATAACTCATAATACAAATTATAAAACGTATCTTATGTCTGAATCGTCTGTTAAGAGAAATGCAGAAGAATATATCATTATCTGTACTGGCTGCACAGATGCGTGTTTCAGGAATTAATATTGGCTACATACTTTATATGTCATTTAGGCCGTAATTGAGCGTGCCTTGATGACGTAAGTGCCCTTTACTGTACATACTGTAATATACTGTACTATACTGAACCGTAATCAATTACTTTACTGTCCATTATTGCTTGACACATTAGGTTATTGCATTACATGATGCTATAATTGCAATAATTAGCATAAAAAGCTTAAACAGTTTCAAAGTATCAAAATTTAAAAAAAAAATCAAATTATTGATTACCAGTAATTCACAACACTTCAGCACGCGCCATCCATACCTTGATCCATCGACCTCATGGTGTGGTAATACATCAGTCTCCAAGATTCTCTAAACATTTGAAAAATATACAAAAAATAAATTCAACAATCAAAAAATAGCTTTTCCTTAAAGCTCATAGCAAAGAGAAGAAAATGGAACTTCTGGATGGATAGATGATAACGCTGAGAATGGCGAAGAAAATACTCCGTTAAGCGCAAAAAACGAGTTGTGAGTGAGTTACTAGCACAGCGCTGTGTGGTATGAACTTCTTGCCTGCTCTGAGCATTGACTTGAGTATCAAGAGCGGCTTCCTTCCCCGGCACGGGGTGTTTATAATGGTCCAATGCTGTAAAATAACGGGATTCCCACAGTGTTTCCTCCTGTTTGTGCGCTCTGCCATGGAAACCTGGAGCGGCTCCATCTCGGAGACTCAGGGCTTTCCTGCAGAGCGCGCGCTGAGGAATCCATGACGTCTCCAGCCTCTGCGCCAAGGCATTTATGCGGCTTCTTTCAGACAGTGGCGCACAAGAACTTCATTGTGGGCTTGAAAAAAAAATCACAGCTACGGGGAGGAGGGCGTAGAAAAATGAAAACAGGAGCGATGTTTAAGGATATGCATGAAAAAACGAGGTACACACACAGGAGTCATTAAGCTGAAGTAGACTTCGGCTTTATGAAACAGTATATACTTCAGTAAAGTTTTAGGTTATTTAACCGTTATTAATATAGAATATAATTATAACCAGTTGTATTCACCGTATTCTATTATAATCAATCTTTAAAAAAACTCAAACGTGTAAATGTCACAGCATAACAAATTATTAAACGGAGTGACTATTTTGTAGTGAGATTGGACATTTAATGAAAACAAGGGAGAAAAAAGTAGTTCGGTTTTTAATGATGTTTAGAATGACACTAATATGACATTTTGGACCATGTAGTTAAAAGTATTGTAAACTCATTTTAAGAATAAGAAAATGTGCTAAAATAATGTAAACAACTGGGAAATGGTCTAACTTGATTTGTTTGCTGATTCGGTGTTGTTTTTATATTTTGTTTCCTAATGCGATGACACTAATTTAATTTGTGTGTGTGACTTAAGTGCCTAAATACATTTTGGGGTCACTGTCTACATAGGCTACTTGAAGTTATATATAACGTATCACTATAGTATTGTGTGTAGTATTGTATAATATAAGAAACACACTATTATAATTTATTATGCTTTATTTTATTTTCCTGAATGTATCGTTTACTACGATTTCAGATTGAGATACAGCTAATTTCCAATGGAAAAGTTTTGTTTGCATTTTTGTTCCCAACTGACACATCCATATTTATTAAGACTGGACCAGGATTGGGGTTTTGGTTGAAACAACATCATTTATACCTTGAAAACACCATGGAAAAATTGCATGTTTTATTTATGAAGTCTTTTCCCCCTTTTTAATCCCAGCAGTTTTAAAGTTTATTTGACATGCTTAACTTGGGGGCAGTGAAATGTGTTTGAAAAGGCAATGTTATTTAAAACAAATAATAAAATAAGATCCATTTATTATAAGAAGGCGATTTAAAGCCTATCTATGTTTAAATGTGATCAGAGTCTGATATTTGTAGATAATTCTGTTTAAATTTCATAAAATCAGTATCTATGCGTTTAAGAACTAGCCACTCAGCTGCTGAAATATACCAGGTCACATCAAATACGGGCAATTTGGTAAACCTAAGCAGAAAATGTTTCAAGAAAATCGAATGTAGCACATTAACAACTTTTCCAAGTGCCCAGTTAAGAACACAGTTAAATTCTGAGATGGCAGAGCATGCCAAAAAAAACTACACTGGGCTCTTGAGTGAGACCGCGGAACGGACGACCTGATTGGCTAAACTGTTGTAAAGCTTTTCCCGGAAAACTTAGTGATATGATACGCTGACTTGTTTGAACATTCGAAAGAATTAAGCGAATCCCACACTGACCTCTTAGTAGGTCTGAGCAGCAGCCATGCACTAAATGTCTAGACGTTGTCCAACTAAGATGACCAGTTTATACCAGTATGAATTTCCATGATGGTTAGTGCTGGTTTGGTGTTGATTAACCAGCATAGACTTGTAGTGAAACTGACACCAGCAAACCAACATGCTATGCTGGGGACCGGCATCCAGAACACAAAACAGTGCAAGATGTTCCTATATTTGTATTCACAGGTCTTGCATTACGCCACACAAAATTGGCTCATTAGAGCCTTTTCTTTACACTATAATGGCTGAGGACTTCAATGGTGCTATTGGTGATGTGAGAGCCAAAATGATGCATAGGAAACAGTGAGCATCAGAGCACCTCAAACCGACCAATGGGGGTGTAGTGGAAGATTACAGCAAAAGACAGCTATCTGGAAGCTTTGTGTGTTTTATAGTGGACCAAGACAGCATCGTCTAACAGATGTACATTCCTGCACTGTTACAGCACTCTTATGCAACTCAAATTATGAATGAGTAAATTAATACGCCACAAGTCGGAGAAAAAGGAAACGTTCCAGGCGACAGAATTTGCAGTTCCATTCTGCTATAGAAGAACACACTTTTTCCAAGTTCACATTGCAGTTTCCATCTCCTTTGAGCACTGCCATGAGTTTGGCTGTCTGGGTTAGAGCATTAAAACATTTTAGTTTTCCAGTTGCAACATTTGTGTTTAAGCTGGCGACTCTAGGCAGAGCTTTGATATGGAAATGGAACATTATATCATGTCCCGCGGAGAACTTTTGGCATGTTTGGGAAAAGGGAAAACCTTTGGGCTATGCATTTGATCAATTTCAACATTCCCTTCTAGTTTAGTCATTTTTCCCATCTTGCCCCGTCACCTCACGCAAAACAACTGATGTTGCGCACTCATGGCTGTGATGTAATGCGCGGATTTTCCATGTCAATCACAGCTCTGACTTCAGCTACAACATCTGTATTAGATAGCGGGGAACTTTTTATGCTGATCTGCAGAGTAAGTATAATTAGAAGTCAACAACATATAACCTATTTTACTTAGGATGTTTTTTTGTGTGAAAAGGGGTATTTAATGAGGCAAAAAAGTAGGATGTGACTTTGATTGTAATTAAATTGCAACATTTTCATTACAATTTCAAAGACAACTGTTATTTTTCTTTGCAATATTGGAAACACTTGAATTGTGCACAATCACAACTGTGTATTTACAAAATAAATAGGGTAAATTTTGTTTTTGATGTTGCCTTTAAAGAAATGAACAAAATCTTTTAATCACTGCTATCACTAAAATGACCATTTGCTGAACAAAATGTACTATTTGTGCTATGCATAAATTGTGAATATGCACAGCCTAATGGTGTGTTAAAAATTTCCATACATCACTTGGAAAAAATAAAAAAGCTGATTGTTTTTAATTCCACATGGCTGGGAGCAAAATTTTAGACACTAAAATTGTATCAACCCTCTAATACAAAAGGAATGTGTATTGAATTCCTAAAGTTTCCAGTGGGAGCAGCGAAACCCAAACCAGTCAACATCACCCATTCTGGATTAACAAACAACAACTCAACTGTCAGGCTTGGGATTTGTCTCCTAGGAAACGAAGAGGGGGGTTTTAATGAGACGCTGATATCTGTCAGACACGACTGATGACTTCTATATACCCCAGCAATATAAAGAATATATAAATAAAGGACCACATTACAGTAGCTTCGCTGCTTCTTGTGCTATTATCCAAATGAATAATAATATTCATGATTAAAATAGCAATAGCATAAATAGAAGGTGTATTGACTTAAGCGAAGTGTGCAAGATACCCACAACATCTACAGAGTTTTTGCAGATTCTAGGCTAATTCTAGGTGGGTGCTTTGAAGATGCGAAAATAAAACGTTTGATTAATTTAGATTTTTTTTTAGTTCACAATTTAACAATGTAATTTCCAAAGTTATATTTGTGTTATTCCACAGTTTTGATGAGTTTACTATTAGTCTAAAATGTAAAAAATATATATTTCTAAAGAACTACTACGTGTGTGTGTGTGTGTGTGTGTATGTATATATATATATATATATATATATATACATATAAATACATATGTATATTATTTTGACTGTGTTTTCAAAATGTATTCAGCACGATACAAAACATCCTTTAATCATTGTTGTACCTGTACCTAGAGGTGTGGCTATGATCACAATTACAAGAGAAAATCTTAGTCAGCAAAGGTGAAGCTTTAAAAAGCAAATCAAAACATACCAGTCTGTTGTTTGTGGGTATAAATAGCTCTCTGCTGGGGTGTGAGACCAGCTCATGTCTCTCAGATGATTGATCACCATCTAAAGCCACTGTTAATGTACACAATGGAATACAGCGAGACAAGCCTGGATCTGCATGTTGTGGATCGGTGGTTTTACTTAACATCATGCGCACAACACTTTCAGCTACACATTCAGCTACTGTAAGAGAGTATATTCATACTGTAATATATATATATATATTTATATACAGTCATGGCCAAATATATCGGCACCCTTGCAATTCTGTCAGAAAAAGTTGCAGTTGCAAATGTTTTGGTACTCACGTTTATTTTTTTTGTCGCGAGGGTGAATTGCAAGGGTGCCGATATATTATATACTTATATATATACACACACATCAGCTACTGTGAAAGACTTCTCATACTGTTATACACAGCTGGGTATACATCTGGTTCATATATATATATATATATATATATATATATACCTAT
>JAZGTJ010008010.1:0-10566 GCA_036877575.1 Botia almorhae | reverse complement strand
CTATAGGAACTATATATAATATATACTTCCATTGAAAAAATCTGAATAAGTCCTTACATTTTAAAGCTCGACTCAACTAAGCAGCAACTTGGTTCAAATATGGTTAAATGTGAGTGCACAATCTGATAGTGGTGTAAGATTATACTTGAAGTCAGAGATCACAGTAAACTTCCAGCACAGTTTCATGTCATATTTACACTCTTGATGTGGCCTCGCTCGTGTATTTGTCATGTTCTCCAATATTCTCATACCAGCTTTCCCTTTGGGACTGATCTGGTCTGACACAGGAAACCCAAAGCTGCCAGTGTGTTGAGAACCAGCACATGTGTCTGATAATAGACAAAATCTGTCTTAAAACGTGCACAGAGACTCCAGCGTCTGCCACGCCGCAGAGTTACCACATCTGAGGAAAAGGGTTGCATGTAATTATATGGGCTATATGGGCTATATGAGTTTACCCAAAGAGCTTATTCGTCAGAAAGAAACATTATAGAACATGTTTAAGGGGAACTTGAGGAGAAATATGAGGAGCAGAAAAAAAGTCGATCAGAACTGCCGCAACACAAACACACACAAGCGGTACACAGACGCATTATAATTCAGAGTCTGGGTTTTTCCACTGTGAGAGAGAAAGCAACGTTTATTCTCTGACAGATTTTGTGGTTCTGATTAAAATGTAAGATAATTCACTTTTTATTAGCGAATTATCTTTATTCTGACAATCCGTCATAAAATGCCACATGCGGCATTTAAACCTGGCTATAGAGATGACAGCTAATTTTCCATTCTGAAGTCTATTATCTTATTTTAAATGGATATTTCCATATGATTTATTCAGGCAGCCACGCACTGTGTTATACTGTACACTTAAAGCTGCAAACTTCAACTTTCGCCTCTCTACCGCCATCTCTGTTTGAAATGTAACATTGCAGGTTAGTAAAGGGACTTTTCTTTGTGTACGTTAGTCAAATAAAGCCTAACTGACATTTTCTGGGAAATTACCTGACAGCTCAAATTATAAATCATTATTATTAACTTACCATTGGGAAACAGGGTAATGTAAGGAGATCCCTTCATGTACTTACTCAGTAACTGATTTTTGTAATCTTACAAATTGCACCTTTAATCAAATGTAAACTGCAAGCGTGTTGCATACTATCACACTTAGTATTTGAGCAGTATGCAAGTTATCCGTGTGCATGCGATACCCTGATGACCTACAACGTTTGCCAAACGTCACCGATAAAAGCACACTTCAGAATGCTGTATCCCACAATGCAATGCTGTTAGCTGGAACCAGCTAGCTATCGCCTGTTTTCACTGAAAATGAAAGAAACAGTAAAATCATCAACCATATATTATTAATATTCTCTTCTTCTGTTGAATATTAAACTGCAGAAAACTGTTACGTTTTTACACAAAAGCTAATTTAAAATCGCAAAATATTTAGTTTAATACTTTTAGGATATTTCAAATAGCCGAGAACTATATTATAATTATGAACAAGCAAAGAACTGGTTAATAAAAGATGATTTTTATTTAAACACCTTTTATCCTGAGACACAATCGTCCCTTTTTTGTTCTGCAAATTTTAGACCGCGAATTCCAACACAGATATGAAAAAAAATAAATAAAAGCCATTGTTATTTACAATTCAATAGGTTACAATGCAATATTAGTTCTGACATCTTATATAACCATAAAAAAATTGTTAACGAAAGTAGTAGTCCGGTGAATCCGATGGCATTGTGTTTAAGTCCACATTACAATCCATACAAATTCTGTTTCATGCAAGAAGAGAATGACGAGATTCACAGCAAATAAAATCAGCCCGTTCAACAAAATAAGGTCTAAGGGTGAAAGACATTATGGCACAATTACTACAAACACAGACACATAGTGTGTAATGGTAAGTGCAGGTCACTTTTTTACAATCATTTACAAACACAAATGTTAAGTGGTTTAATGTCACTTGTACGGAGACGTCAAGGAGGTGAAACAGATGCATCATGGGATTTGGCCCTTTAAACCACCAACTAAGTGTGTTCTTTACAGACAGGAGAGCTGTGAGTGTGTCATTTAGAGTAGGTGTATGGCCGGGTCAGAATGGTCAGAACTCTGGTCTACGGGGGAGGTAGGGGTGTAAAGTGACCATGTCTAGCGTCAGAGGTCACCACAGGAGTGGACAAACGCTCTTGTACAAACAGACAGACAGGGCAATGCTAAAATTACATTGTTTTCTATGGCACCGTATCATTTTATGCTCTTTAGACGACCTTCTGATCGGTTAGTAAACAACGGAATCGCTTACAGTTAACCTAGTTACTGAAACTGCACATGCATGACCAAACACACACACACAAACACACCAACAAGTGTGACTTGAATACCCTTTTTAACAATCACACCGTAATATTAGTGTTTTTGGGGGGGGTTGTACAACAGATACTTTTTCTGTTTTCCCTGATCAAGTCATTTAAATAATAAAGTTCAGTAGTTAATAAAAAAAGAAAGAAATGTACCAAAAGACCATAAAATAAATTTCATTCCAGTTTCTATTTTCCCTTGTAACTGTGCAAATTTCTCCCTTTCGCGAGAATTTAAATACAAAACAAATGCTGAACTTGAAATTAACATCCATAACAATGATATAATATTAATTATCATGGAAAACACATCCCAGATGAGCAGAGCTCTGTTTATGTCCCTTTGTGTCATGAATAACTCCTGAAGTAAACCAGTATGTTTAGTCTTTCCCAGTAAGAGTGATTCACTGAAAGCTAAACAGTAGCGAAAAAATGATCCAGACCGAATTGCTCTCAAACGTCTGCTCTTTAAAACTGATTGACAACATGGCACGAGTTTACAGACTCCTCACGGAACCCAGACGATCTGCAGATACCTGCTGAATGCTATAACTCTACCCAACTGAAACTTTAACAAAAGAAACGAACCAATCGGGTCCAGTATGTTCTTCTAAATAAAATCACACCTGTGTTTCTTTAGTACCAGGGAGTTCGGCTTAAATGGGTCAGAAGAACTGAATCAAATCAGATGTATTAGCTGTGAGGTCAGGGCGCTAGCCGGACTGAGGTGAGGGCTGGACTGTTGGTCTTGTGAGGCAGTGGAAGCCTTTAAGAAGTCAGTTTGGAGTAGTTGGGAGGGGAGAACCTTCGGCGCAGATATTTGAGGATGTAGAGGGGCAGGCAGCTGACTAAAGTGATGGCCGTCACCTTCCACACGAAAGACAGGGTGGCGATGAAATACACATCTGTGTGAGAGATAGAGACAAAAGAGAGGGCATGAAATGTCTTTGAGATAACAGATCTTGAAACCACATTATGTGAGTGAAGGTTAAGTTAAAGGTTACTTTGCTAATGTTAACACTCTAGCTTTCTTTGACACATGCCTTCATTTTTGTTTACCTTTTTATGCATTATTTTAGAAATCCTTTCTGTCTATATTGTGTTATTGTGCTTAACAAGTGAATGTCTCACTTTATGGGCTTGTGAGCGGTTTTGAAACGCTCTTTAAGCAGAAAAAAACAAACGCTCCGACTTTCAAAAAATTGGCTCCTCGCTCAGGTCAAAATCATGCCACTCTGCTCTTTGATGTGCATACTCTGCTTGTACAGATACCTTTACATGCACAGACATTCCATCTAAAAGCTGTCACTCGACAAACACACCTTATATAAAGCATTAAGATAGCTAACAGAACAACAAATCCAACTAAAACAACTACATAATCACTTAAAATGTGGATTTGAAAAATCTACCACTTAAGATCAGAAATCTGGTCCGACTCACGACAACGTCTAGACAATTACACAGGCACACGCAGAAGTCTTCAAATAGCTTCTCCTCTAAGTTTTTCTTCTATTCTTGTTTGCAGTGCTTAAAATTCTTGCTGAATAAGCCTTCAGTTCTTATTTAAACATTTATTCCCAGAAACGCAGGGAATAACACCAAAACAGAGCCTGAGAAACACGCGCAGACCACAGTCAGGTCAGGAGAAGCAGCTCAGATCAAACGCTTAGAAATGTAAGTGGGCCACAACGTGTTGTGCGATTGCTGGAAACTAGCGTCACACAGTGAGAACACAGTCAGACTTCCCAGTGGTGCTAACCAGCCTTTGTTTAATGTGGTAAGCTTCCACACACCAGCAGATCTGGATGGCACTCAGTGTCGGAATTGCGGTGTCGGGCATTGCGGTGCCGGAATGCCTCATCGACACGACTGAAAGAACACTTGTTCCTGCAGTGAACGAGAGCCCAGGATGGACACAAGTGACCTCCAACATCATGGATCCATCATCTTCTCTTCCAGGATATGCATAAGGATTCAGCTGCGAACTCCTAGCTGCTGAAAGCAAAGTAGGTGGGCGGGAAAACGATGATGCTGAAGATCTTGGAGGAGTTACTGTAGCGAGTGATGGAATATCACTGCTTAGCAGCCCAGTAGTTTAAGATCTGGGCTGGTCACTAAGAGGTTGTTTCTTTGAATGCTAAACGGGGAAATCTACACAACTTTGTGCCCTTGATCAAGGTGCTTTTGACAACTCCAGATAATTACTAAATACGAATCGTTAAAAATAATTTAATGAGACTGGACTTGAGAGTTTAATCTAGCTATATCTTAAGAGCTGCAATCACAATTTCCAAGACTTAAGATCACAGTTTTAAAATCCTCTTACATTTTAAAGTTCTCTTGGTTCTTGCCCTTATTAAAGTCCTTTTAAGAAATCTGAGACCGTCCGAACTGAGAGGCAGTCTGATAAACACAGAGACCTTGGCTAGCAGACCATCAGCCCTGCAGGAAATGAGAACAGGCTTGTGGTATTTCCCTCAACGGTGAGCTTGACTGTGCTGTGGGCTGCTCTCCGGCAGACCTGTGCGCTGCTGGAGAGGACGGAGCAGAGATTCTCTGGAATGCTGACTCAGGGAGATGGGCTGGTCAGTTTTATCAGCTCAATTATAGCTCACCCTACGGAGAACAGGAATGTGTTTTGTGGAATGTGGCCGCGTGCTTCACCTGGACGCATCCGAAATTCTGACGTCAAACTAGTTAAATAACAATAGGACCTAATGACGATAATAGGATATTAAACCGAAGCATAACCTTGAACCTGCTAATAAAAACATGATACACGTGTGTCTGTGTGGACCTTTAAAAACACGTGACGAAAACTATGATTAAAAATGAGGCAAAAATAAAAAGTAACACTGAACATTCTCTAGTTCTAGTTCTCTACAAACTAACATAAAAAACATCTAAAAAACATTCTTGCAGTAATGTTAGAAGAATGCTTTTTACATGTTATATATCATGAACATCAAAAACGTTATTCTTACAGCTTAATGTTCTTATAACCAGGCAATAACGTTAGTACAACCTCTAATATTCTTAAAACGTTTAAAACAACATTTTAAAAGGTTTTGCTACTAAATGGAACGGAACATTAGGGAAACATTCTAACAACCTAAAATTGTTAGCTTGGTTATCAGTTTATCATCTGGCATCTGGATGGCATCTGAAATATACAATTCTCTTTATATACATTCATATAAATTGAATCCTAAAATCTTGTTATTTGTTAACTTGCCCCTGCATTACTTACTGCACTGTCGCGTACTCACCAATGAACTCGTGTAGGAACACCAGAGATGCGATGTAGCAGGCCAGGCTGAGAAGCTCGGCGACGATCATCAGCCAGTGCCAGGTCTGCACGGTCAGAGCCACCATCAGAAGCTCGGTCAGGATCAGAGAGGTGAAGGAGATCGCCACGATGTGCACGAACTCTGACTCGAACAGCAGCAGCGCTCCGTACATGATGATACTTCCTGAAGATCATCAGCATTAAGATGATCTCATCAGCATTGAGAAGAAACAACCTACTGTAAATGTTTTAACAGAGCGTTCAAGCTATACGTTTGTTCAGTTTGGGTGTTCACTGGAGATCGAACCCATGACCTTGGGGTTTGTTAAATACATGCTCTGCCATTCGATCTACAGGATAAGGTGTTAATAGAGAGTACAGTTAATAAGAAGCTGTTGTGACTGCACAATGTTAAAGGATAAAAGTGGGGGGAGACAATTTTTCCAGGAACATTTTTGCTATGCTGCTTTAAAGTCTCTTCACATCCTGATAACAATTACTAAGCGGTCTAAATATAGTGATATATCTTCTGTGGAAGGCGCAGGACAATAAAATGTTCATCCAATCATTGCATTCCGTTCAAACACATAACAGGATGCCCTATTTGCCTGTAAAACTATGTATGCGTTCGTGTGGGTTAGAGGAGGTGTGGCTTGGAAAACGCTTGAAGCTAGCTTGCTATTGCTAGCCTCACTGAAATCGCCTATCCTACCTTTAACACATGACAAAATACTTTACGTTCACGTAACAAG
This sequence comes from Botia almorhae, assembly GCA_036877575.1. Taxonomy (NCBI): domain Eukaryota; kingdom Metazoa; phylum Chordata; class Actinopteri; order Cypriniformes; family Botiidae; genus Botia; species Botia almorhae. Next base: position 4,156 of record JAZGTJ010008010.1, on the reverse strand, counting down.
CAAATCTCGTCAGTCACAGGAAGTGAAAAAGTACTTTTATAGATTTATTTGTTTTTTAAAAGGGCAGCTTCCCGTCCCTTTGCACTTAAAACACAAATATGGCTATATTTGACAACAAAATGCATTCATTCATAAACGACATTATGATTTGACCTTGTAGGCACTTTTTAAAGCACTCATGTAAACATGCCATAGACAGCGAGACGAACGCAAAGGACCAGAATAACCTGCATCTAGGTGAAAACTACTCATGGACATAGACTAATGAGGGATATGAGAGATTTCTTTTGAAAACAAGCTACGAACAACAGCAGAAAATACAGCAGAAAGTCCAGAACAAACAGAATCACCCTACAAATGAAAGGAATGCCCACGTGTGACGCTAAAAGATTTACACACAAAGAGTTTGGGGTGGAGCTCGGGGCTTCCAGTTTCGTCTCAAAAAAACAAGCGTGGAAAAGCACCCAGGGTTATTCGACTTCTGCACCCTCAGACACAAATAAACTATTCAATTCGGGCGAGGAGAAACGTATGCGTGGGTTTTGTTTGGATGAAACAACACTGGCCACACAGAGCCGATGCTGTGAGACTGTCTCTCGATTTGGATCTTCCCTTAGGTCTCTAAACTGACACTGCAAACACAGTTACGCTTCAGTCAGAAGAAGACATAAATGGTTTACTCAATTTGGAACACAATTGGGTTGCCCGTCACACGTCTGTTGAAATAGACGGTTTGCTTACCTTGATAGATACTGATCAACACCCATATTAGGAATGTTTTGAACGAGAGAGGCCGGCCCTGAAAATCATGACAAATGTTATTATTTACCAAAAAATAGGAATTACCTTAATAGGTTTAGGATAATAATTGATCGATAATGGGCGCGTATCTACCTTTAGAAGGTCCTTATAAAGCTCCGGATACAACATGGCCACCTCGGACTTGACATCCTTATCCAAAACCAAAGAGAACACAGGAAACATTGTGTAGATAGTGGAGTACCTGCAAAAGCAGATGTTTTAATGTAAAAAATATTTTAATGGAAACAGCAGAGAGCAATTTTAGCCCATGATATATATAACAGAGCGGAGCATAACTTAAAAACATGTTTGTTATAGAAATTGTTTTTCAGCTTTGGAAATCACAATTTTTGTACCACGTTACAATAACAAAACTGTCTGTGTGGTCATCAATCGAAAATATGATCTTCAATAATGTGATCAATTTATTAATCTGTAAAATATTGTTATGAAGTTGTGTCTAATGTTATGTAACCCTAATTCAGCTCATTTGTTAAAGTCCGGGCAGAATAAACCACATTTTATTTGCCAAACAATGACTAGAATGGAAAAGTTTGGGTGAAATTTTAGCCTTTCCTCTGCCCGTCCTAAACATTTGGCAATGAGATTCATCATTTTTTGCTGAACTGGACGAGGCACAAGTGTGTTCAGTTTAACCCTATTCTCATTTCGGACATTACAAAGAATCTTTTGATGTGCTTTGGTTTTGATTCCGACTCTCGGCTGCTGCTGCGACTTTTGAACGGAACGAATCCCTCGGCGATCGGCAAATGTCAGATGTGAGTGAAACACATGGTTGAAATGCCAATGAGATTTCACAGGGTACAAATGAGTCACTCAGAGACTCACCCGATAATGAGGAAACCTTGATAAAGTGGAACAGATGCAAAGTAGAAGACTGAGGAGAACACAGCCTGAGAGACAGAAGAACACAAGAACATCAGGCGGATGCAGCTCATACACACTGCTGTTGCTTTGATATATGCCACAGTAATGGACATATTCACCAATATATTTACAGTCCTGTATACACACAGTACTGAATGACTTCCAGATTCAAGAACCTGAGAAGCATCATTATCATAGTGCATGCCCGAAAACAATAATATTACCAGGTTATGTGTTCAAATAAATGACGGTGATACCACAAAGCAGGTACAAACCTACAAAAACATGGTTTAACCATTAAGTCATGTAAAAAACATGGTAATTCCATGTTTTATGCCTAAAACACTACAAAACTATAATGGTACTTTGTCAGAGTTATAAAACACATCTGTATACAATATTTATTATTATCACAGAACTCTTTAATGAACATATGATCGTGTTTTCATGTTATCCAAACTAACAGCCGTTACGAGAATGTGATGGAGCTCAGCCAAGCACAAGTCGTTCCTTCTGAACACACTAAACTCTCAACACGAGCTCATTTGCACCTTCTGAACATGATTCGTGTGCTACTGGTGGATAATAACTTTGGCAGACACACACACATACACACACGCTACCTGCATGGTGCTGATGCAGAGACTGCGATGGATGACGAACTGGCTGAGAGCTGCCGAGCGTTTGTAACTGTTCCGGCCGTGTACCATCAGCAGTCTGCCCAAATGCTTAAACTGAGTGATAGAGAAGTCAGCAGCCAGAGACGCCTGCTTCCCTTCCTAAACACAGACCAGACGAATAAACAAACCATTCAGACCATCAGACCAAAGGCATGTTTTCTAAATCAAGACGGGCTATAAAAAGCGTCTGACAGTTGGGGGTGACAGAATGAACACACAGTTGGGTAAAAACAAACGACCCACCTAAACACACCCATTCAATCAAGGTTAATGCCACGTTAGTCATCAATGACTCAATATCAATTAGCCATTTCATAACGTCTCATTTTGATGACCTAGAAAGAGCGCTCGGCTCACCACAACCGGGTCAAGCTTGCCTTTGTAGTATTTAAGATAAATTTAGACTCCACATCACAAAATGGTTAAGCTCGAAATCTAAAATTGGGTTCTAAACAAGCTGTTAAACGTATATACACACACGAGTGCTTTATGGGGGAATTTCTGAATACAGACTGTACAGAAAGGCAGTGAAGTGTTAATAAAGGCTCTCTGTTGTTTTTTAGTATTCGGTGCTCTAAGATAAGATGAAATGATATTCACAGCTCATTTTATTACTGTAATGTGGTGTATTTCTGGGAGAAAAGGATATTCAATGAGGAAAATGCACATGGATGTGATTTTATTAGGAAATGACTGGATCAGTAAAAGTGGTATACAAAAAAATATATATTTTTGTGTTTGGTAACTAGGTTTAGCAAGAGAGTTAAATTGTTTAGCTTTTTTGGTTGTTATTGTGGCCTCGTCGTGCCTAAAGACACAATCCTAATTTGTATAGATGTTTTTTATTATTATGAAAACATTAATTCACTTTTCTAAATCTTGACTTTTTAATTTTCAAGTCCTTTTATTGTCACGTTTCACCCTTTTTCCCTTGATGGACTGTTACGTGAAGAATTAAGCCAGACCTAAATGTCAGTTGGCAGTGTATTGCGGAAGATTACTTCTCTCCTGAAATATCATTACAATAACAAGCACTGATAAACTGTGCGCAATTATTAAAAAAGGACAATTTTGTCATGTTTATAGCCTTGTGATCATCTGACATGAGGATATCACAGTGTCAGTAATGTAAGAAATGTGTCCTCAGAACGAATGTAAAAGAGACTCTGAGCGCTGTGTGTTTGACGCAGTGAGCACAGATGGACAGAACATTCCGGAAGCAGGCGACAGAGTATACGGTAGTGTATGTGACAGGACTGCTGCTCAGGGAAGTGGTAGCTCTTACTTTGCCCTCCACTCCCACGCCACAATCTGCTTCCTGGATCATGCTGACATCATTTCCTCCGTCCCCTGAGAGAGAGAAAACCGTGAGAGATGAGCCAGTGACAGCTGGTGTCGTGACCCAGCTGGAGACCTCGTGGCAGGGTCAATAAAACACATCTGCATGTGTTTCGCCAACTTTTGATTACTAAAACACTGAAATTTACAGATCACATGTGCGCAAATTACTGTATCTGCCAACACTGACATTGTTTCCCAAATTGGAATACCAGCTAGAAAAAAACATTATAAATGAAGAAAGATCAAAGTATAAACGGTTTTAAAACAGGCCTGTGAAGAGGCTGTTCACTCACCCACAGCACAGGTGAGTTTGCCTGTGCGCTCCTGCAGCAGACGCACAATCTGAGCTTTCTGTGTGGGAGCACAGCGGCAGCAGACGACGGCCGGGCACTGGCATGCCAATTCCATAAACTCATACTCATAATACTTCAGACAGACCTACCAGA
>JAZGTJ010008009.1:0-21766 GCA_036877575.1 Botia almorhae | reverse complement strand
TCAAGATAGGACCTTTAAAGCATGCGCCCCCTTTCCTTCTTTCACATAATGGTACGATCCTAGTGGGTCCTCCCATGTGATTAGCCGCATGGTGTTCCCAAATAAACTAGCTTTCCTGTAGCTCAGTGGTTAGAGCATGGCGTTAACAATGCCAAGGTCATGGGTTCGATCCCAGGGATTGCACATACTCAATGTATAGTGATCAATGTGTAGTATAATGCAATGTAAGTCGCTTTGGATAAAAGCATCTGCCAAATGCCTAAATGTAAATGAAGCCCCGCCCCTACTTATGGCAGAAGATTTGGCTCTCCCCAACGGGAGTCGGCTCTTCTCGTTCGCTACAAAGAATCGGCTCTTAGAGCCGGCTCGTTCGCGAACGACACATCACTAGTCAAAAGGCATACAGTCTGTCTAATCTGGCAAATGATATCACATCATCTCTTGTATGAACCCAAGTATATTGTTTTACATTACAATTTAATTGTCTCCAGATATCACATTAGTCATAATTCTTAATTATGTGTATGAGATGTTCCTAGAAGGCAAATGAGGTTCAATATGATTTCTGTCCAGAGCATGTTCAGTACAATTAAAATCACCATCTAAAAACAAATATTCTTCAGAAGAACAATTCTGTAAAGTACAACATAATGTATCTAGAAACAGCATCCTTTTAACCATAGCTGTTGGAACATAAACACACATAAAAACAAATGTGTAATTCTCAAACACAGCTCTCACTTTTAAAAGCCCACCTTTTACAATTTCATCATAATCATAAGAAATTGGACTGAAACTTTTTGAAAATAAAATGGCAACCCCTGCACTTGTTGAGGTGTTATGACTTAATACAGAGATGCCTTCAAACTCCCTTGCCCAATCAATGGAATTTTGTCCATCACCGTGAGTTTCTTGCAAAAAAATTACATCAAGGTTTTTCTGTTTAATTATTTCCTTTAACAATGCTCTTTTTCTAATATCCCTGGCACCATTCACATTTAAGGTAGCCAGGCATATTTCGCTCATAAGCAAAGACAACAGAAACAAAAAAAAATGAAACTGGAAAATGTAACACATTGTTAGAAAAAAACAACCTCTTCGTTCATTAAACATCATTATTTAAAACTTTGCCTAAATTCCTTACAATTTTCTTTAAACGATACACTTCTTTATTAGTGAAGGAACCCTCAGCCATTAAACTTCTTGTCTTTTCAACAAACTGTTTGACATCAGGGAAATACTCCTGAACATTAACACCTCTCTTATTTTTTGTCGCTCTAAGGAACAGTTTTATRTCATCAACGTCATACCGACGAGCAGAAAAGTCGCTCTGGGAAAGTGCCACACTAGAATCAGAATCACTGTCACTTTCTGTCTCATGATCCTCACTGAGTTGTGAATCATTTTTTAGGGGAGATTTTATTTCATGAAACTTATCTTTCTTTTTTCTTTTTTGAGGCACTTTAAACAAGCTCTGTTCTGCTTCCTCATCAACACCAACTATTTTGCAAACACTCCGCGATACAGGCAAAACAGTGTTTTCATACTTGACTTTCATCTCTGTTTTCTGAAGAACGCCCTACATTAACTGAAGTCCTGCTACCACCGTTAAGCATGGACTGTCCTGCATCTAACTGGTCTTGAACCGCCACAGGTGAGCTAACATCAACCAGGTCGGCAGCAATCGGTCTACTACTGGGAGATTCATTCTCCGCGACCGGCTCTGCCTCAGCCCGGCGCTCACCTGACAGCCTCAACGGCTGGCCCGATTTGGCTTAAATGTCAAATTTTCGAACAACCGAAACACTTTGCCTTTGCAGTTGTGACAAAAATAACATACTCAAAACCATCAACGCGAAACTTAAGTGACAAGTCTAACTCGGCATCATCTTAAATTTACCATGTATACAAAACGCCTAAAGGAGATGATATGTTTCAGAGGAGGGGAATCGGTACTGATCGGAATTTTTTTAATTGGTGACACCAGCTTTCCATAATGGGACAGAGCCTGAGTTAAAATATCATCACTCATGAACGGGGGAACATTCGATAAAATAACTCTCTTAGATGGCAATGAGAGGGGAAGGACAGGAATAAACTCGCCGCTAATAGTAATTACGTGCTCAACAACAACGTTTGCTTTTTCAGTGCTATCGAGAAAAATTACAGCTGCATTATTCATTCTAGAGGCAGACAAAATACACTCAGGCCCCACAACCTCTCCAATAGCCAAGCAAATTTAACACTTGCCGCGGACGCCACTTTAACAGCGTGACGCCGCGAAAGCAAGTTAAAAATTTACACTTGGGGCCGACATACCTCCCTGATAAACAGGCTGTACGCGGCCCAATAATAGAGTGCAAACAAAACCTCCAAGCATGCACCACTAAAAGAAAACACAAAACAAGAAAACAGCAAGAAGAGAAAATCGCTCACAGCAAGCCACCCGCACTCGCACCACTCCGTTCACCTGCCCTCAACAATCACACCGGAAGAGAGAGAGAGAGAGAGATATATATAGAGAGAGAGAGATAGAGAGAGACAGAGATATAGAGAGATATATATATAGAGAGAAGAAAGATATAGAGATAGAGAGACAGAGATAGATATATATATATATATATATATATATATAGAGAGAGAGAGAGAGAGAGAGAGAGAGATAGGTATATATATATAGAGAGAGAGATATATATATATATATAGAGAGAGAGAGATATAGAGAGAGAGATAGATATAGATATATAACTGAACTGCACTTCTGTTTGCGCTATTCCGCATACATATGTTGATTAGCAGCCCAGATGCTCTGAGCCAACAGCAGACACAAGAGCAATAAATAGGAGAGCAAACAAGGCAGGTAACAAGGGCAGGCAGGTGAGGGGCATGAACTAATGATTTAATAATTTAACAAGGAAACGAAAAGATAGATGGAGGGCTGCAGCAATTGATAAATATGAGATGTTAAGATATTCAAAGTTTGTTTAAACTTGTAGAAACTTGGTGGTTCACTCTCAGTCAGAGTGAAGTGAAAGTGACCTATTTGTCAGATATGGTAACCCATAGGGCTGGGCGATATGGCTGAAAACTGTATCGCGATATCAGTGTTTCATATCGGTCGATATCGATAATTATTGATATTTTTTATGACCCAATTAAAATAAAGAGCAGGAGAAAAATATATTACATTTAAACATTTTTATTTTAAACTTAACCTTCCTCTGATCATAATCCCCTCACGGCATCTGGCTCCAAAGGGTGAGCGTGGCTAAGGTGGTACATCAAGTTCGTGGTATTACCAGTCTTGGCGGGGACGACGGTCTTGCATAATTTGCAGACGACATTGGTCTGACTACGGTCAGACTTATAATATCCAAAAAACTGCCATACTGGCGAGCTGACTTTTCCTCTTTTACATGATTGGCTGTTAGCGTGTCACTCCCTACGTTGCTAGGTTACCAAAGAGCAACTGCCTGTGTTAATGCAACCAAACTTGCTTCGCAACCTCTGTTTTCTTCCGATGAAGAATAAAAAATATCGAACACATTTTTTATTGATATCGATCACGTGTCTATCGCGATACATATCGTTATAGCTTTATCGCCCAGCCCTAGTAACCCATACCCAAAATGTCCCCATTTTACTAAAGCCCTTCTCCCCCAATTGCTTAGTTTGTTCAGGCAATCAGCTCTTGAAAGAGTTATGGTTGTGCCAAACTTCTTCCATTTGAGAATTATGGAGGCCATTGTACTCTCGGGCCTTACACAGATCTGTGCCTTGCAACAATCCTTTTTCTGAGCTCTGCAAACGGTTCCTTTGACCTTATGACTTGGTTTTTGCCAGATATGCATTGTCAGCTGAGATACTTTTATGGAGAGGTGTGTGCATTTACAAACCATGTCCAATCAATTCTATTTATCACAGGTGGACTCTAATCAAGGTGTAGAAACATCTCAGCTACAGTCTGAAATGAAACAGAAATGGGAGGCACCTGAGCTAAATTTTAAGTGTTGTTGCAAAGGTTATGAATACTTACGCCAATGTAATATTTCAGTTTTTTCTTTATTCATATATTTCCACAAAGTTCTAAAATTCTATTTTAACTTTGTCATTATGGGGTAGTGGGTGTAGATTGAGAAAAAAATAGTTTTAGTATCTGAATTTTAGAATTGTAGTATCAGACTGCAATATAAAATTGGAAAAAAGTCAACGGGGTCAGAATACTTTCTAAATACACTGTATATATATTTTATGCATTTTAATTTCTCTATTAGCTGAGTATCACTCCATCGCTTAGTTCTGTTCTTCATTAGCAGCCAAGCTATTGATGTTGAGTCTGACCAGCTGTTAGAGCTGCGGACTGCTCTCTGACCTCTTTGTGTTAAGTAACTACAGACTTTCACTGTAGATAAACTATCAGAGGTCGAGCTGTACTATATCACCAGCACCACAAAGCAAAAAACACTTCTCTTCACAGGCAGTGCTGTACACACAGAGACACAATGTTTTAGCTTTCTTTAACCCTGTAAATGACATATTCTTAAATTTCTTTGCCTTTTGTAATCCCTTGGGGTGAAAACATTTTTAGAGCCATAACAGTTCTAAGGTGTCCATTGTTATTTACATTGAGCTGAACTGAGTTTTTTACCCCTGAAAATGAAAACAGATATCATTATCACAACTCTTTAAACATTACATGACAAATCAGAGTTTCTTACCTGTGTTGGTACAAACATATGAAACAAACTTCTAGCCCTATACGGTATGTAGCATGCTAAATAAGAACTTGTGACTAGTCCTTTGACTAAAATAGCAGTAATTTTCTATTAGCCTGTACTATAATAAAAATATATTTGCCTACTATGTACAATATTGTTACGAGGGAGGCTCCAGCCCCCTCTCTATCGCGGCAGCAGAGAGAGCCATCACCAGAGTATTGATCATCACCACACAAACTACATTTCCCATAAACCCTCACCAGCTGATTACACCCGGAAGCGCACCTGATCATCATCTCACCAAACAAATATAAACTGAACTGAAACCACTCTTCATCACGAAGTCTTGTTTGCCAACGGTAACATTTCTGAGCGTTTTTCCATTGTTATATTCTGCCTAGTGTGTATCGACCCTGTCTGTTTTCAGGTTTTTGATTCTCGCTGCCTGCCCCTTGGATTTGTCCGTTTACTGGTTTTTGACTGTCTGCCGCCTGTCTCGACCCTTGCCTGCCTACTGATATCTGAATCTGTCACTTGCTTATTGCATTAAACTACTGCATATGGATCCGAATGTTTTAGACTCATCATTACAAATATGATGTTTGATTTCAGATGAAGTCAGAGATTTGAGAAGTCAGAGAACAGTTTGGTTAAGCATGTTTTTTAATATTAACAAAAAATAATTTGGTGTCTGTTCAAGTATCAGCAAGGAACTAATATCACACCACAAAAAAAATATGCTTGCATTTAAAGAAAACATGAAAATGATCCCATATGTTATCATTGAGTTAACCTGAATTAATTTAACTGATTACTTACCATTTCTACAAAATGGTAATAACTAGAAAGGGTTAACTAGTTAATTTTTGTTTTTAACATACAGCACCTTAATGTTAAACATTAAACATTAGTACAGGATACCAACTGAAAAAGTCCTCTACCAGAGGCTTGTTAAAGGGATAAAACAAATTAAATTCAATGCTTAATAACCATCTGACAAAAAACTTTCTAGATATACAGTATGTTGCATGCCTTATCTACAAGGCACTTCCTTTATATCAAAAATGTTTTAGCATTAGGTTACTACTCTTCAGGACATATCTAAACATTACATTTATGCAGATTTGAAACAGGCATCTTCAGAGATCGTTGTTCACCTAAACATTACTCTAAATTTGTGTTAGGTCAGCTTTTCTCAGCTAATGCAGTTTGTTGTTAGTAAAGGCATGGTTTTCTTACCTGATTGCTCATTTGTCATCAGGGAGAATACAGGGAAGGGCTTATCTAGAGCAGTTACCTGTGCTCGGACGGCTGATTTAATGGGCTGGATATTACTTTTGTTTGTGTTGAATGTTTGGATTAGACATGGAATGTGGAAGATTTGATGAATGACTTTCTGAAGAAGGCAGCTTTTGACATTTAGCAGTGTGCTGTAATGCTCCGCCATCTGACAGTGAAAGCTCAACGTTGCTGAATCTGATGCATCCCATTCAAATGTCTGTGTGTGTTTTGTATTTTGGTGCAGTTGAGCGGGATAAAGATTTATCCCATCACAGACGACATTACAGGGAGTTTCGTTTCGACCTGACGCAGATTCCTGACGGTGAAGCTGTGACCGCCACTGAATTCAGAATTTATAAAGGACAAAGTCACATCAGATACGAAAACGTCTCACTCAAGGTCACCATTTTTCAAGTCATTAAAGAATATCCAAACAGGTGAGCAAATAGACTATATTGATTTACACTACTTTATAGAAGTTTAAACACAATGAATTTAATTTAAAAACATTTTTAATATGTGTGAGATGTATAAGAATAATTAGGTATACAAGGTTTATAGTATGTTTGTGAATAAAGGGTTGACTGAACTGATAAAACCACAAAATTATTGAGCAAGATGTAAGTTCTAGCTTACATAGGGATGGCATATAATATATAACATCTTATGGGACAGGGGTATAAGGGATTTGCAATAGTGAATGAACTACCATGAACTACACAGAACATGCAAAAGTAGAATACATGCATACATAAAGTATATACACTAAAATTATTAGACGTTTACAATTTACAAAACCCTAGGCTAGGTTAGACATCAGCAGACGTGAGGCATATAAAAGCAAGTGATAAATTGAATTTATCACTTGAAATTTGGTCTATTATAGCTGCACTGATTAATCTAATGATAATAAAATGATTAGAACAGCATTATAAGCAAATATATATCTAGCAGCGTGGTGTAGCTGAGCACAGCTTTAAAGCTTTAGAAAAGCTCATACAGGTGTCTGGATAACTGAAGTGGACTGATGCCTACAATGCATACAAATAAACATGCATGGGTTATTACTATTGAATTCCCCCATTAGCTTTTAGATAAAAATAAACATAAAAAATATATGGTGTTGGACTGGGAACTTTGAAGCTTACTTATGAGAAGCTACTTATGTTTGAGAGACTGACCAGAAACGGTAAAGCTTTAATCTAAACAATAGCAGCTTCTTTAAAGGAGCTAAAATTGCCCACAAATAAAATACCAAGAATTAAGTGCCAAGAAATGCCAAGAAACACATGCATTCATACTTCTAGCAATAAGAGGAGAAATTACCTATTACATCATCAGCAATAACAGATTACTGCGTATGGCTTCTCAAACATCATGGCATGTTTCCAGGCTGAACTTTTGTAGAATTTTGAGGTAATCATGTAATAAATGTACACATTAATTTCCTGCAGACTGCAGATACACAGGCAGGCAATCATGTGAACATATAAGGACATCCAAATAAAAGACATCCTGTTTACACAAGTGAGTCTGGAGTCTGTCTGGAGTTTTCCCCTGTGAGGTTTAAACGGCAGGCTGTAGAATGAGCTAAAAGTGTCATTTATCACCATTTAAAATGCAGACAATGATACACATAGACATAGAGTCTTCTAATGGATTCTGAAAACATGTAAAAACAATATGTTTGAAATACGAAAGCAATATTAATATAACCTATTTTGGAACTAGTTCTAGGGATGAAGTTGTGTAACATGATTCATGAACATGTGAATATTTGCTTCTCCAACTACAATATTTACTACAGGATCACTAATGTGATTTTGTTGTTAAATGCACACATTTGAATACAGTGCACAAATTACCTTTATTTAAAGAGAAATAAAGGTAAGAAATCTGAAGAAATATAATAGGATATATAATGTGAACTCGTGGGGTGAGAACAATGATAAAATACAACTTGGTGGAAGAATAAAATAAATCAGCTCATCATTCATAAAGCAAGGAGTTGTTGATGTCAAAGGCTGTGTGTCCAATCAAACTCTTCTGTATTTTGCTGGAAATTTATTGATCACTTGGCAGACATTGGCCATGTCTGGCAGCTGCTGACATGCACAGGTTGTGTTGCATGCCCTTTTCCTCAACAAATGTGATAAAATTATGTTATAGTGTTTAATTTTAGGGACATTTGTTTTTACCTTTGTACAACAGACTTTGGTACTGTGTTGGGGTGCCAGTTTATGCTTAATGAAAAATCCAGTTGACAACAATGTTTTCACAAATATGGAAAACCTGAAAGCCCTACATTTTACAGGCTAGAACATGTTCTTTGTTAGAACAAGCTATATAAAATGATCTTTAAAATCCTTTCTAGTAATCACAAAAAACATGGAAGTTTAATTAGGAACCCTTACATTGATATTATTTAGTTGTGTTGTAGTTTTTTTGTAATTTAAGTCCAGTAGTGCAAGAATTTCTGTAGCATCTCACTTCACATCTGAAGTTTGGGAGGTCCAACCTATGCCGTCAGTGTACAGTAAAGATTGCATAGCCATTATGGAATGATGTATGGAAATGTTTTGCTCAAGAAAAACTAAACCAGTCCTGCAGATTGTTAGGATTGGCTGTTTCATGTTATGTTGACCACCTCTTCTTTGCTATCTTATTTACCATTTTTTTGTAGACAACCCAATTCAGATAGCCCTTCCTTTGTCTTACCAGATACACTCACTGCTGATGATCATGGGTAAAGCTTTTCATTATCAGCTCATTTGCATGCTCCAGCACTTATAAAAGTCTTGAAAGACTATTAGTTATCACTCTTTGCAAATCGTGCAGCTTGTCAGAGTGCCTGCACCCCAGAGAGAACGGGCCATCTGGACTCTATGTCTAGAGACTTCCAAACCTCAAAAAGCCCACCTGCCTCTTCATGCTTCTAATGGTCTTCTAATCTAGATTGAGACCCATTACTTATATTTAGCCATACACGGGCATACTTAAGACAGAGCATTTCCTCAGTCTGAATGAATGCAAATAAAACATTTTGGTGGGGATATGACTCTTCAGGGGGAACAAGACTAGGATTTAAAATGGATTTAGAGGCCCTGAGACTCTCATAGATATCTTTATGAGGCACCAATGTACAACAACTTCACATTCACTTGTCTGTAGTGTGATGTTCCTCTGCTAAATGGAATTATAAATTTCATAAATTCCAATTTTGAATATGTTCGGGTGTAGTGCAAAAAAACTAACGCTGAAACATTATCTTACTATTTTATGTACAAAATATTTAACATAAATGTATAATTGTGATACATTCTACTGAGATGTTTTTGCTTTTTTTTCTGTCAAAATGTTTGATTTACCGATAACATTTTATGTCTGTTGGGTTTAAATGACCATACCAAAGCAACAATTATATATACAAATATATACTGCGATGTAACACGACAACAGAAGATCTGTGTGCCATTAATTCTGACTGTGGCATGCCATGACATGTCGCTGTCTGCGATGATTTCTCCTATCTGTGAGATCAGAGCTGCACACTCACTGTGTGGCCCCTGTGCTTTTGAAACCCAAGTTAAGAAAGTGAACAGGAGTGGCTTGTTGACAAAATTGAAAAGTTGAAATTGATTTGAAAAGATTTTTACGGTTGCACTTATTTCAAGGTTCCTTTTTGTAAGTTATAATCAACATTTCTCATTAAAATGTTGTATGACTGTCATTAGAAAAATCAACCTCATACATCTCAAATTTTAAACACATCAGTCTAATACCAAAATATTAAATATATTTGAATCATATAGTAATGGAGCATTATCTTTTTTTCATTAGGGATGCTGAGACATTTTTCCTGGACTCTAAGAGAATCGGTGCTTCTGATGGGGGATGGTTGGTGTTTGACATCACAGCCACAAGTAATCACTGGGTTTTGAACCCAGAGCAGAACATGGGCATTCAGCTATGTGTGGAGACAACAGATGGTAAGACATGGTTTGAGTTTACACTGCAGATACAATGTTTTCAACAGTAATGGTGCATTGCATAAAAACAAGTGCTTAATAAAGTTACTGACTGTGACCAAAAATTGTTGACCAAGTTGAGTTTTTTTTTTTACAAAATCGCTGAAATTCTGCTCCTTTACATTTATTATTTGGCAGACACTCTTATTCAAAGTGACAAATGAGAAATTCTGTCACAAAGCCACACATCCAGATGTGATAAATGTAATAGTGTAGGAAGAGGATTTAAGGGTGTGTTCAGGTTTTACTGTGAGTAATAAAAATTGCTTTTTGCATTCAACAGATCTTTCCAAAAAGATATGAGATAACATAACTATACAATCTATAAAATGTTTTGACTGATTACAGTGTCGTTTACAGTAATCATACTGGATTTTCCAGGTTTTACTGTGAGTAATAAAAATTGCTTTTTGCATTCAACAGATCTTTCCAAAAAGATATGAGATAACATAACTATACAATCTATAAAATGTTTTGACTGATTACAGTGTCGTTTACAGTAATCATACTGGATTTCCTAGGTTATGAAAATCTCGGAATCTCGGTTACGTATGTTCCCTGATGGGGGAGCAAGACGTTATGTCGATGACGACATTAGGGGTTCATTCTTGGGAGCCCCAATCGCCTCCGATCATTGTATAAAAGGCCAATGAAAATTTGTGGAATTTGCATGCCAGTCTCTGGCCCAGGTATCTGGGTATATAAGTGGGTTGGCGTGCAACATTCACCCAGATTTGTGCTAAGGAGCCGGAAGTGGTGTATCAACTAACAGCGGTACAGTTCAGTGCTGTGGCATGAGGGACACAATGTCTCGTTCCCTTTATCAGGGACATTCTAACCCTCTAAACGAGACATTCCCAATTGATGTTGTGTTGATGACAACACTAGGGATCTTTACTGAGAAGGCCGCTATACCCTGAGAGGGTGCCTAGCCATTAGTGAGGTAGTGATACTTTACCGAGAGGCACACACGGTGCTTACTGTCAGGGAAACTTGTCCTGTGGACTACACATCATACAGGGTTAACTGAATCCACATGCATGGAGCACCAAGATTTAATAACCCTAATCCTAACCTACAATGAGGGCCATGCACACGAGTACCTGGCCTAGTAAACAACTCCTTCACCAAGTTATTCCAAAAACAAAAACTGGTCAGAGTGCCTAAGGCTCTCCATACAGTCCAGATAAAAACCCAAGGCATGGACTGGACACAGCACAGACAGGGCTGATGTTTGCAGGTTCACCACCTGTTCCCGTAGCAGAGTTCATGTTCAAGTTCAAAATTATTTATATAGCCTTTATCACAATGGCACATTGTAACAAAGCAGCTGTAGAAATTACAAATATTCAAAGATATTTAACAGTGAGATAAAATGAAGAAACAGAAATACAATTTATGAAAAAGAAATAAAATTAAAACTAATAAAATGGTTAAACAATAATAATTAACACAATGTAATTAATTAAAACGTTATCCTAAGCAAACGTTCTAAGCTGATATCAGCAGTCTCTCAGTAAGCAAAGCAACAGGATGACAGTGGCAAGGAACCAAAATTTCAGTGATGTATAAATGGAGAAAACTCTAACAACATACTGCTGTTACAAGACAGAATGTATGCTGATGTGAAAAGAAAGGGGAAAATTTACTCATAAAAAATCAACAGGCAACCAAGCAGAGAAGCATTAAATAGACTGTGTAAATTATAAAAAGGCAAATTTCCAATGCCTGGTCCAGGCTATGGCTGTAGACATTGTTCTATGGTGTGAGGAGGAGCACCTGACTAAACCAGAGCAGAGACAATTTTCTGGATGAACTGGAGCTTGGGTTGGTCTTTCGGATGCTGAATCCATTCTGGACCAGGCTTAATCTGAAGCTTGGGATTCATATCCCAAGATAAAAACAAAGAATAATTAGCATAGCTGCTGTTCATAATGTCAGGAGCATGCTTTTTTAGGTAAAATGGAAAAACAAGTGATGAGATGCATTATAAGAATGTGACACAAGAGATGTGTCTTTAATTTAGATTTGAACTGCAAGAGCATGTCTGAGCCCTGAATAGCATCAAGGAGACTATTCCAAAGTTTAGTAGCCAAGTGTGAAAATGCTCTGCTGCCTTTAGTGGACTTTTTGATTCTAGGTACAACCAGAAAGCCAGAGTTTTCTGCACGTAAAACACATTAGCTTGTAGCGCAAGAGAAGGTGATTTAATTACATAGGGGCTAACCTGTTTAAGGCTTTATAAGTAAGCAGTAGTACTTTGTAAGTAATACGGAATTTATTTCCATAAAGTTGTCTGCTATATAGGATTAGGTTTCAGCCTTGATGTGAACAGTCACTACAGTATCTGTGAACTATATAAACTGTCATACATAGTTGTGGTGATTTTTCCACAGAGGAAGATGTTGTTTTGATCATGGCAGTTTGTCTACAGATAACTTAATAATAATATAAAGTTATAATAATAATATAATAATATCTCTATAATCAGATTCATGCACCTGAAACCTTGCTGTAACATCTGAGGCACATCTGTTTATTTTGCAGGTAGAAGCATCAGCATGAAATCTGCTGGCATTATTGGAAGGAATGGCCCTCACTCCAAACAGCCATTTCTTGTTGCTTTTTTCAAATCCAGTGAGGTGCTGCTGCGTTCCATAAGAGCCACAGATGGAAAAAGGAAGAGCCAAAACAGAAATAAAACCAGAACCCAGAAATCTTCACCGGCTCTCAAAAGTGGAGGTATAATTGTTTTTTTTTTCTAAATGTAAAAATGTCTAGCAATGTTGATGTTCCCCTGGCTTCTGCCAGACTTGGCTTAGCTTCAGCATCAGACAGCACGCCCATCAACAGGACTAAAGGTACGCAGTGTTTATTATCAGTCTGCTTAGACACAAAGTCGTGTTTAAAAGGTATCAGGTTGATACTTGAGCATCTTGTGGAAGTTTGCCAGGTTAGTGTCATCAAACCTTTGATAAGTACTTAGTTTGTTTCAGGCACTTAGTAACAAGCAAATTAAATATCTATAAACTGAACTATGGTCTGTTTGCCTTCTTAATAAAGCCTGTGAAATAATAAAACAAAACAAAACAAAACTGTGTTTTATACCCACTTTATAACCGTTTTATATGTCAGTCAGCAGGTCTCTTTCTGGTTATTGGTCAAAGTAAACAGCAAAGTGAACCAGACTTTATGCCATAAGTCAAAGTCTTGGTACGCAGGACTATACCTAGCCAATAAATAAACAGTGTCCTTACTCCAAAACCCCACCCTCCAAAGACTAGCCTAATGTCAGCAAACCTACATGATAGGAGGAAAGCCCGTCAAAGCCTTCTTGGCTTAACAATAACTATTCCAATGATAGCCAGACATGTTTTGTTCACATTCAAAACCTTTAATTTACAATTAAAAAGTAGCACTTTTAATATACAGTTCTGTTCAAGAAGACAGCATGATTACCTGATAGTTTTGTGAATGCAGGATGTATTTTTTGCCATAAAAATAGTGAGTATTTATTACATTCAGTGTCTGTATACAAAGATATCCTGCCAGCTGCAAACACAGAGCATGTTGAGCCCACACATCCTGGTAGACTAAACAACAGCACCTCTGCACTGTTTGATAACTCCACATCCATTTTATTGTCATTATCTAGCTCAAACCACCAGTGAACAGAGGCAAGCCTGCAAGAAGCATGAACTGTATGTTAGCTTCCGAGACTTAGGATGGCAGGTAAACACCAATGTCCAATCATGCACATTATAATTTGTTCACTGAAGCAGATTATATATCTCTCGCTGTGTGCCAAATTTCAGGACTGGATTATTGCTCCTGAGGGATACGCAGCCTTTTATTGCGATGGGGAATGTTCATTTCCTCTGAATGCGCATATGAATGCAACAAACCATGCCATTGTGCAGACCTTGGTGAGAAACTATTGTTTTTATCAGATTAATATCTCTTTACAATATTGGCATGTGACCAATGTTGGGGAAGCTTGTTAAACTATGATTCTTAACTACTTGGTATGAACTTAACTACAGTCTTACTCTTCCTGCTAAAATTGTAGTAAGATAAAGTACTATAAAAAGTATCTCCATTTTATTATAAACAGTAATATTTAACTACATTTTGTTCTAGCATATACTGTATATAGACAGTATTATAATACCACATAGACCAGCTATTTGATCATGTTTCATCATTTTTAATTGTTATTTTGTTGGTGTGTTTGTTTTGAAGTTCCTACACATTAAATAAATCGGACGTCATAGAGAGAGTCTATATTTTTATAGTATTATATAGAGAGTTTATTTGTGAGTATTACAGTTTGCTCTGCTGTAAAGGTACATATGTAATTTAATGTGACATAGAACAGCCAAGTTGCGTTTCATGTAACACATTGGACAAAGCTTGATACTGGAAAAGCTACTTTTATTTAAGAACAGCTGGGCTACTGTAGTTAAGCTAATAGCATCACTGGTCACTCCCCAACACTGCATGTGCCAAAACTTTTTGAACAATCTTTGTAGAGCATGTCATAAATGTCTTCTCTTTCTTGCTATTGTAGGTTCATCTAATGCTCCCTGATAATGTACCAAAACCCTGCTGTGTACCAACCAAACTAAATTCTATATCAGTGCTGTATTTTGATGACAGCTCAAATGTGATCTTGAAAAAGTACAGGAATATGGTGGTGAGGACCTGTGGATGTCATTAAGGGTGAGATTGCCGATTTAAAAATAAAAAACATATTAAAAAATAAAACGTTTTTGACATTTGATGTACAGTATTATGTATTAGCTCACAATTCATCATTATTTATTTGCCTTTGCTTTGTAATAATTTTTAATATAAGGGGTATACATCGGTTGCCATGCTCTCAGATTCATGATTGATTGTGTTTCTCCTGAGAGTGATGTTAATAAATTAGGGCGTAATCATAAATTAAGTTGACCACTTCAACAAAAAACTGCTGCTATTTTACAAAAGAAAGCTTAAATTTAATTACATAATCACAATTTTGGATGCACAAAAATAATAGTCGTGTCGAATTTTAATATTTTTTGTTAGCAAAATACATGTAATATTATTCTGTAAGCACTGAGTAGGTGTCTTAGGACTACTTTACAAATAGTCCAAAGTATTTCAACTGACAATTACTGGTTTATGTAAGTTTGCTGTGGATATCTGTGAGTGGATATACAATTTATGATTTTGTATTTTATTTTATTATTATTTTGGAGAAAATAGTCTTCCAAGATCCTTGTAACTTTCATATACTTTCTTATATTAGTACTTTGAGTAATATATTTTTGAAAAATATTGCATTTATTTTTTACCTCTGTTTATGTATCATTAAATCTATTTGCAAATACATTTGTCTGTTTGTCTCTGTTTGGACTGAGGCACACATGGTTGCATGCCACTATGGTATACAGTATGGGGTTTTGAATTAACAAATTAAATCACTACTAACTTTTTTGGGTTGTTTTATTTTAACAAAGTTGTTTTGCCCAAAGTTGTTTTGTGTAACGGCAATGCAAACCGATAACAGAAGCATTCATAAACAAAATCAAAACAGGTGATTGTAATTAACTAATTAAACAGGAAGTAAACCAAATAAGGAAAAAATGGAACAAAACCAAAACAAACCAGGAAAATACAAAATAAGAGTATTAAGAGAAAAGTTACATTTTTTTTAAATTCTAGATAACCAAATGATTTAGTTAATGAATAAATGTTTACATACAAATCCTGGCTTTATCTGAACACCTAGATCTAGCTTTTTCTAGCCCCTGTCTTTTTGATGAAGTATTTTTTTTGTTGAGTGACCCAATTTGACTTAATTAAAAGCAGTGGTCAAGCTACCCAGGTGATATGCAGCCCTGATCTGAAAAGAGACGTTCAGTGAATAGCAGAGGCCACCTGCTAACTTAACTCCTAGTGGTGTGGATGAATTGCATTCCTGTGGCCTGCTGCCCTGCATGATTACTCCCACTGCTTCAAAAACCTATCTACTGTTTAATATCATGGATTCCTTCCAATTCAACTAAATGTCTTCTTTTCTGCAACACCAGGACCACCTATTGGAAAGATTTCTGAACCAGCAAGAAGACGCTATTAACATATGCTCTGCAGCCACATGAAAGTAAAGAGTCACCATAGCGACTTTATATTAATGACGAGTTTGTCATCTGCTATCTACAGCATACATATACCCACAATCCAGCATACATATACGCACAAAGTGAAGCTCTTGATATGTCCAGACCCTCCTTATTTGACCCTTGTCATTTAACCTAAAAGCCTGGTAGGCAGTGATAATATTTATATGCACGAGTATTGCATGAGTTATGAGTGTTTATATCTGTGCATGTGTAAACTAACTTAATTATAAGTGCTGTGTGACACTGAAAGTTGTAAAAAAAGGATTAGTAAAAATGTAAGAAATGAGTAAACATCTCTAGTATTTCCACAACGGAACATCAGGAAATATGTCAATGTTTTTATGTTTATTTATAATGTGTTGATTACTTGTGTACAGGAATATTCCAACAGCTGTAAATTTTGTAAAAAAACTGAATGTAAATTTTAACATTAAAGCAAATTTAAACATGCTGGCTAAAGCGAAACGTAAATTCAGTAAGATTATTATACACGTCAGCACAAATGATGTTCGTCTCCATCAGCCGGTGTTACGTAGCCGGGCTCCCGCAACAGTGAGGAGCACGAGGACTTTTATTATGACGTTTAGTTTCTGTCTTGTGTTGATGATGTCACTGTTGTTTTATGTCACTTCCTGGTTTGTGTTATTGGTGTCACCAGTGTTTGTTTGATGAATGTGTGTATTTAAGTTCCTGGTTTCTTCTGTCTTGCGTGGGTTATTGTTTGGAGTAGTTTTGGTTTGTCTAGTCGATCGAGGTTTTCATTATGTAAGTGTCTTGCCTGGTTTTGGATTTACGCTCTGGTTTTGGATTTCGCTATTGGATCGCACCTTTTGGATACGGTTGCCTGATCATTGGATTATATGTTCATCGTCTTGGTTTGTCTTTTTGTATTGCCACTATTCACTGCTGTTTGCACATGTTGTCGTTCTTTATCATTTTTACATTGTTTTTTGTATTTTTGTGCCTTTTACCTCTTGTGCTTTTTGTGTCATTGTACCCTTTTTTCTCCTGTTTGGACTTTGCTTTGTTTTTTTCTTCTTGGGCCTACCTTTTCTGGATTATGGCGTCTTGGCTGCGCCAAAATGGAGCCTCCATGGAGGCCTATGTTGAGAGTTTCCTCCGTGAGGTTTATGATTTTCCTGGGGAGGATTGTTTCATAATGTCTATTTTTCGTCATGGATTAAATCCCCAATACAAGGATCTAATGCCTGTTCCCTGTAAAAACTGGACAATAATGGAATATATAAATATGGCCTTAGATTTGGCAGACTCCGAACTCCAACTGGGGAAGGTAGAGTCAGGGTCTGGGCTAGCGGAGAAGTCTGTTGCGTTGGAGAAGGAAGCAGCTGCGTCCGGTACAGCGTTTCAGGAGGGTTTGGAGCGGAGGAGCGCCTCTGCGGATCCTGGGGCCATCCTAGACGCGTTAGCGATGCAGCTGGCGGGTCTTAGGGCGAGCCTGTCGGGGGCTCTGATCAGCTGGGAGGAGGCAGGGGCCATTTCTCAGGCCTGCAACATGTTGGCGGTGGTGGCCTCCCAGATCAGCTTACAACCCTTTAAATTTCAGGTGGTCCACAGACCGGCTGTGATCAGATGGCCGTGGCCGACTTCCTCTGCAGAAATGGGGGGGAATGAGTCGGGCGGTGGGGGTATGTGGAACACCGGGCATAGTTATGGCGTCGCTGCCGGCGGAGAGTAGAGTGGGGAGACGAAATGGTTAAGGGAAACGCCTCCCTCAAAATTATTCCTCACAGCTGTTTTCGTTTTGCAGTGAGTTGAGAGACAGGATAAAATGGGGCTGCAAGAGAACGGGGCTGTTGGGAAGCTGAAGCGATGACGATGCCGACCCGTGGAAGTGATTGTGTTTTGCGGAAGCTGGAAAGCCTGTGCTGTTTGTTTGATTTAATGTTTAATGTTTTTTTTGGTTAAAATAAATGTGTTTCATTTATCCGCTCCCAACTGTGTCGGCGGCGTTTGTGTGTTGTACCGCCAGGGGAAGTGTCACAGCTGCATTAATTAGGTAAACCGGAACCGGGAACACTTCCCACAAGAAGAGATGTACTGGCTCCACACTAAATTTGTCTGTCTTTCATTCCCCAAGGTCCTGTAGTCAGCTGGATCCAAACTCTGAGACCAGATGGTGGGGGACTGAATGAAATGACCCTGAGACAGATTATCAGGATTTGATAGACTTCTTTAGTTAACCTACCGTTATTTACATGACATCTTTTAGCTTTATTTTGTAACCTGCTTAGTCACACCAGTGTGATGTTATGGCTGCATATCATTTTTTGTTGGCACAATCTCTCAGTGCCCGACATATCAACTATCCGTTTTCCATCTAAAATTAACTATAACTCATCAAAATCAACTCTGTTCGTATCTAAAACAGTTACAAATTGCAGCTTTAACGTGCCAGAGGAGAACTGGCACTTCTGGTCGAGCCTGGCTTCTCCCAAGGTTTTTTTTCCCCATCTATACATCATTGGAATTTTGGTTCCTTGCCACTGTTGCCCTGTTGGCTTGCTTGCTGGAAGACTGCTGACGTCTAACTTAGCCTAGGGCTTTGTAATTATAAATGTCTAATATTTTATGGTATATATTTTATGTATGTATGTATGTATGTATGTATGTATGCTTCTTTTGCATGTTATGTAGTTCATGGTACTATTGCAAATCCCTTATACCCCTGTCCCATAAGATGTTGTCTATTATATGCCATCTCTATGTAAGCTGGAACACATATCTTGCTCAACAATTTTGTGGTTTTATCGGTTCAGTCAACCCTTTATTTGTAAACATACTATAAACCAAGTATACCAAATTAGTCTTTTATATCCCACACATATTATTTGCAATAATACCATTAACATGTCTGACATTTGTAAAGCTGACTATGTAAAGCTGCTTTGAAGCAATGTAACATTGTAAAAAGCGCTATATAAATAAAATTGAATTGAATATGCTTGTTGCTTTGTGTAGTCAAGGAGGTGATCGTCAATCATTACCCCCTCATTATAGTGCAATAAATGTGGCATGCTTGAAATGAATCCACAAGCTATGGTGCACAGCACACTAAACGCAGCTAAAATGAAGTTCCCTCTAACAAAACACATTACGAGTTATATGGTAAAGTAAATATTTAAGACACTACAATCAGTACTGCTTTAATTAAATAGAAAATAGAAACTTTATTTTTAAAGCATATGTTTTTTATTCATATGTTTATGTAAATAAAAAAACCCTTTTGTCAAGCCTGACAAAAGGGGGTTAGAGCATGGGGGTTAGAGCTTTGTGTTAGAGCATGATGTTTGGACCTAACTCTATTCTAGTCCTGGTTCTTGCATCTTAGGGTCAGGGTCTAGACTCATGTGCTGTCTTTTACGATCTGTGAAAGCACATGGCCTTTGTTTGTTTACTTTGTGCCATGTGCTCTTCGGTCTTAAGTCTTGGCCCCGCCCACTTGTTTCCACATAATTATCCAATCCTTAGTTCATGCCGCACACCTGTTTGTTGTTGTTATCCTTGGTTTGTCCCTTATTTAATGCCTTTGTGTCTGCTGTCTTGTGCTGTTCCGTGACTGGGTTTGTCCCTCATGATGTGTGGCCCTGTTTGTCAAATATGTCGAATGTTAATGGGTTTTATTTTCTATATTGTGGATAATTCATGAAAAGTAAATTGACAGAAGTTACACGTCAATCATATTAGCTTTGTAGTTGTAAAGGTATTAGTGTTGTCATGTTTGTTTGTGAAAATTCTTCTGCTATTACTCTATTGGAAGCTAGAACATTTGTCTTTTCATCTGGCCTCATAGTTAATTTTGAAAGTGTCAGCTTCCAGTCAGTCCACAAACCTGCTGAAACTTGATCTGATCAAAATGTTTTCCAGTTTACTTCCTTCTTTCCATATGCACTTTTTTCTGTTTTAGTTTGGTGGGTGGGCTGGGGACCTCGATTGCAACTCAATCAGGCTTTCCTGAGCAAGTCAACCATCTGTATCACATTTTTTTTACATGCTAGTTACCAGGACTGTGCCACAGAATATAGAGAATGTGTCAAGTGTTTTTTGTTTTGCTGTAAAAGCATAGAGAGGAGATTGCATTTGACCTCAGAAGTCTCATTCAATCTGTGTAAGAAGGAACACCGTGCTAAACCCACATCTTTGCTGGTGTTTTTCTGTTCTGAGGTCTTCCACAAATGTTAAGCATTTTAAAAAATACCAGCAGCTGCAACATCAATGTTTAATAAATAGATTAAAAATATTAATACCAAGAATAAATTATACCATGTAATATAATTCATTAGTTGCTTGTTAACCATAAACAGCTTGATAAATTAATAATACACAGTAATATTGTGTAGTAAAGAGATTGTGTGATCACAGTTGTGTAATCTGCATTACAAAATGGTGTTGATTCTGGGCTATTTGTTTTATAATAAGAATTATGGCAGCACTGCATTGTCAGGGTGCTGGCTCCCATGTCTGGGTTTTAAGTGCTCTGGTGCCATGATCTTGATAGCTTCACTTTAGTGTCAGAGCACAGTGTTTGGATTCTGACCCATAACCTGCCTTTGTTCTTGTATCTGGTGTTGGAATCTAAACTCATACTCATGTATTTTGTGATGTTTTCTGTTGGAACACATAGCTCTTGAATGTCATTTGCCATGTACTCTACTGTTTAGTGTGCTTTGTGTGGATGCCCATGGCCATTGTTTGTTTTGTATGTTCCATGTGCTCTCCTGCCATGCATTCTGTCCCTGCCCTCTTGTCTATCTTTAATTATCCCATCATCAGTTCGTGCCCCTCACCGGTCTTCGTAATCATGGCCCATTTGGTTTCCCTAAATATTACTTTGGTCATGTCCACACTAGTAGTACGTTTTCGTTTGAAAGCACATTTCTCCGTTCTGGCCTTCTGCCCACACTGAGGCCCCGTTTACACGAAGGGAAGACGCAGATATTTCCCTGCGGTTTGGCCCCTCATTTACACGAAAACCCTGTTTTTGTCACAGAAAACAATTATTTCTAAAAACTCTGGCCAAAGTGGAGATTTCTGATAACGGCGGTTATGTGTTGCCGTGTCAACGGCGAGAAACAGGGTTTTAGGTTTCTTAAACGTCACATTATGCGCCAGAAAATGCTTAACGTCATGTGAGCGCCCTATTTACAGCTGTTTTGAAAGGAACAGGAAATCGCTCGTGTTATTCGTTGGTGTCGATTCTGAGGATTTTGATTGGCTTGCATGGCTTTTTTCTTTTCCCTATACTGCCGCCCATAGGTTTGGCATAGTTATTATGGCGCTCGGTTGATATAAATGACAAGTTTTTTGAAAACGATGTTGTGTGCACAATGTTATTATTGAATACGTCTTGGTTACATATGTAACCCCCGTTCCCTGAAGGAGGGAACGGAGACGTAACGTCAACTGACTGACGTATGGGGTCTTGCTTGAGAGCCCTATCACCTTCATGTAAGAAAAAACGCGCCAATGAGCATCGGCCCGAGAGGAGAGAGCCAATAAGCATTTGGGCAAAGCGCAGTGCGTCAGCTCACGCCGGAAGCGGGGTGTATAA
>JAZGTJ010008008.1:0-19587 GCA_036877575.1 Botia almorhae | reverse complement strand
CCCTTTTTGTAAATTTTATGGAAACATTGTGCATTACTGTAAAAATGATGTTTGCATATTGTTTATACAAACTGCTGAATGATTCAGAACTGTTTATGTAAAAAAACAAAAGCAGCTGATGGAGACAGAATGGGGGCAGAACTACTGTAAACTGAAATAACCGTAATAACTGTAAAACTCTTTAATTCTCTTTAATTAAAAGTTAAATGCTCACTCATTTGGAAGTTACTTTACATAAAAGCGTTTGTTAATTGAATATACGTAATATAAATGTGAATGTGTATATATGAAATATAGGCACATTAGTTAAAAGTGAAATGAATTTAAATCAATTCAAAACACGTGTTTAAAACCTTTCACAGTTCTGTAGGTTTCAGGTATATTGGGAATCTTCACTGAACTCATGTTCTAAAAATCTTTAAAGGCTTTTATTTGGATGTCTGAAATTAATTTTTACCAAACATAAATTGTGCCTAAATTTTGAATGCCTTTCAATACAAAAGGTAGTTAACATGAGACCTCCTGAAACTAACTATTAAAAACATCTCACTGAACCTCAAAGGATTTGATCATACAAATATTAAAACATTTGTACATTTAGATGAATGGCTGATAAACACTGGAGACAAATAAAACAGATAATTATTGTCTATAGATCAGAGATCAGAGAAAATGCTTATTTAGTTCAGTTTACATTTACATTTAGTCATTTAGCTGATGCTTTTATCCAAAGCGACATACAAATGAGGACAGGAAGCAACTTCGATTACAATAAGAGACAACAGTGAATAAGTGCTATACACATGGCTCAGGTTTTTCAACACAGTATAAGAATTTTTTTTTTGACCCCACGTAGAAGTGGGGGTGTTTTAGTGTCTTAAATTACTGTAAAAAATATTACCTACACCTTTAGTATGTAATTTCAGGCGAAACAATAATAACTTAATATAATTTAAAAATAAATAATAGTGAACTAAAATAATAGTGATCTAACATACTGCGATTAATCCTAAAAACTTAAATCTTCAATAGCAATAAAATGTAGATCTATTTGCCCCAGATCTCTTATATTGTTTCATCCGTCACAAAATGTTTCATATAGTTTCCATGATGTAGACATGAAAACAGAGAGAAAGACAGAACAAACATCGAGCCTGTGTATTTACATTCAGACACAAACGCTATTTGATGTGGGTTGGCAGTGATTATAAGACCTTTTAAATGTTGTCATTTTAGTTTTTATGGACATCTGGAAGAAAATGTTTTATTGTCTTTTGATGTTGGTTTAGTGCTTCTCCAGAATACAGAACTTGCATAATATAGACCACTTGTTAAACATAATCACGTAATCTTTCTTGTCATGAGCTTCTCCAAAATAAATCTGAGTTTTACAACATGAGTGAAATATTTTTTTAGAGGTTTTAATATATTTAAAATTGGTAAGGATGCATTCAGTGACAGACTAAAATACGCTTGTTAAGCAAATTACTTTTTAAACATATTTTCTTACTTCAGTCTAAAACCAGTTTTAGAGCTACATCACCAAAGAATATACATTTATAAAAATTATAATACGACACAGACAATACAATAACACATTTAACGAAAATCTTTACAAAAGTGCTTGTTGATGTACCTTCATAAGTTTAAAATATATAGAATTGATTCTCCCGAGCCGAGAGGAGTCTGGCTGCTCGTATGTGAGATTTCACCAATGAATTAGTATGTGGTGGGGACTGGGGAGAGGTCAGCGGATTTGACCTCAGGTCACCAACACTGAGCATTCTGCCCTCGCTCTTTCAAGACAAACAAAACATTTCGCCTGGCCCCCTAAAGTGGGAGGAGTCTGCTGCCATTTTAAGAGATGGAGAAGGAGGAAGAGATAGAGAGACGGTCAGACAGAGAGAAAGATTTCAAGTGAAAAAGCACAGAGAGAACAAGAACGAGAGATTTTAAAGAACAGGATAGTCCTTCTTCCTGCTACTTTATTCTCCACAGGATCTCTGAACTTCCTTCCTTGTCCTCCTTTCCTTGCTGCAAGAACTCTAAATTTGTTGACATCATCCATAAATAATCTCCCTTCTTCCTTTAATTTTCTTCTTTTAATTCTGTATCAGTCTTCAGAAGTATGACTGAGATAATCTGATTTAGTTTCAGGTCTCTTAAGCTTCTTCATATCTCCCTCCTCTACCCTTCCTCCAAACTGGAATTGCCTCCTTTGTCCAGAGATGCTGGGAAACAGGGTGTTGACCAAGAGCAGTCTTAAGCCAGATCTGACCCCCACAGCCACGTGAGCGCTGAAATCTGCCCCCATTGAGGAAAACAGGCTTGTTCTCAAGTGCTGAATTGGAATGGGGGTTGGTAAGGTTACGAGCCAGCGATCAAACACAAGACCTGCCCTGCAGCTCACTCCAGCTCTGCTGTTTAAAGACTTTGGAAGGAACAAAGAGAAATACAGGCACATTTTCTGCTATATCAGAAGAAATTTCACCTTGACTTTTGAAGTTAACGTAAACACATTAGGAAAATGTGTGAAAATACATCGCAGATACAAAACACGCAGCTGCTTTTTAATGTGTTTTTTAATTAGAATCTCCTAAATACATAAAATGTTAAGCATGTTGAAATGTTCACTTTAAAGCTTTATTTTTTTATTTGATTGATTTCGTTTTATTTGAACTGAAAAAAATTGTACCAGCACCAGAAAAGAGAGAAACTGTTATAATTTGACCATTTGTAATTTATATATGTGTGTGTGTGTGTGTGCTGCACTTGAAGAAAATAAATATAGAGCTGTAGATATGCATTGTCTAAAATAAATACAATAATTTTATTAACATCATATATGCAAACTTTATTCGTTAGTGTGTATTTACAGAGATAATTATTTAATGCACTGATCCCTAATTTCTATAAATATAATATAAAAATGTTTTCAAACAAAATCAATAATAGACAGTAATTATATGTGTATATATGGCCTGCAACTGCAGCAGCAGGTTGAACTTTGCTTGTTTTTGCTGTTATTTATTGCAGGGGTTAATAAGGACATGTGCGTGCCGCTGTTTTTGGGGTTGGTGGAGGGCTGCAGATCGGAAGTAGTTGATTTATGCTAATGAAGGAGTTGGGGGTTGTAGATATTTACGTTCCGCGGGAGCCGCCCTTCATTCACGCACATGGTTTAAGGCAGGTCGTGTTCGCGCCACTTTTGCATTTTTACTGTAATTAATAAAAGTCGCGTGAAGAGCGTTCACTCCGCGTCAGACGCGCCGCGTGCTTCTCCTGCGACCGCCGTCGTTCACTTTTAAGTTTCCGCACCAGTTTGGCAGATTTATCCACAGCGGTGGCGGTAAACGGCAAGTGTGGGCAAGTGAGTGAAGATGGTGGATTTCACTGGTGAGTGTCTTACTGTGTTATTGACCAGGAACCTGTTGTTAATGTTTCACCGCCTCTAGACTCTCCAAATCAACTGTGTTTTGCCGTTTAAACGCGTGCGCGATGATTTCCGAGCGCGATTTCCCAACTCCGTAATTACAAAGGACGAGGATGATGATAAAAAACAATGTAGTAAGTGGCGCATGGTAGCCCTCTCCACCTCCATACTTGGAGAATGTGGGAGATTTGAAAAGCGTGCGTGCCGCGGCGCTAACATGCAACTACTCACTCTTCTTTCACTGCGCGGCGGTGTTTTACACAATTATTCAGACAGGTTAACGCGGTCGAGCACGGAGGGCGAGTGAAGTTGTTTATGGACTTGCGGAGTGTTTAGTCTCTGTTAAGTGTGCAGTGGCGTGCGAGTTAAAGTGTCTCCAGAACAAAGCAGCAGCACATGGGGAAGCGTAGGCCGCGCGCTCACGGGCTAGCTTAGCAACAGCGCGCGGGACAAAAACATTCCCCTTTTTGCAGTCACTTGTCCGAAACTGTTTTAGTTTAGGGTGTAAACTGTCATAGCAAATTATAACGAGTAAACTAGTCATATCCTGCACTGGTTCGTTTTGACACCGTGACATTTTATTGGGGGATATTGGAGCTAGCCTGTGTTAGCCACTGTACCTTCAGTGTTTACTACATATTTAGGCAAAGGTTGTTGGAAATACCACGAGCGTCTTTTTAGAAATAAACACATTTCTTTACCATCACGATTTTAAATTGTGTGCTTTTTAAGCGAACACCCAGGCGGTTAGCTTAGCATTAGCCGCTAAAGCTTCCTTCAGCACCAGCAGAACGCGACCACGCGCGTCACGCCACTTTATTTTCCAGACACACTCGGTGGTTGCTAGCTGTCTGGCATATGAAAGTAACTACTTGTTGACTAAATATGTAGTTTACGCAAAGAACGATCCGCTTCGTGAACTCAACGGCGCCATGTTAGTGCGGATTGTCTCGGGCCGGGGGGAGGGGGGTGACCGGGAGCACTCCAGTGCGCATGCGTCGCAGAGACGGCGCGGTCCGCAGCCTGCGCAATTCATTCACACACTCACAACTCTATAGTTCTCATAACTTTGCAGTGGATAATGAAATGTACGTATACAGCGAGGTAGTTTTTGATTTGTTGGAATAATATTTCTCTCTTTGGGGAGTAATGTGCCATCAGTGTTGAAATACGGGTCGTACCGCAGTGCCACTGTGACACGTGCTTTACCATGAGGTCCCTGGCGCTCTTGTAGTATGCAAAGCTAGTGCACTTAGTCAATGGATCTTAAGTTTAAGTTATAATGCAGCCAATCAACTAATCAGAGTGTTTCCCTTTTCCCCTAGAAATCAAGAAATATGGAGCAGTGCCCTGCAAGCACCCTGACTCAGGTCAACCCCTTGTGCAGCGATGAATCCATTGGACTTTGAGTCTGGTGTGGAAGTGGTTGGCGTCAGAGTTTTGCCAAAGTGCTTACAGTGCAGGTAGTATTATGGGATGTCTACTG
The DNA here is from genome assembly GCA_036877575.1 of Botia almorhae. Lineage (NCBI taxonomy): Eukaryota > Metazoa > Chordata > Actinopteri > Cypriniformes > Botiidae > Botia > Botia almorhae. Next base: position 14,668 of record JAZGTJ010008008.1, on the reverse strand, counting down.
CAGTGGAGGCACTTCTAGCAATACTTTGACCGGTACACTGTCCGTCCCACAAGCACCTTTCACGAAGATGACATTCCTAACGACTTTGTGCTAAGGTGCATCTAGTGCAGATAGTGAAATAGACTAGCACCTACTGCCCTAAGTGCTCCTTCTGGCATGAGGGGCTGTGACTTGCATCCTGAAGTATGGCCCCCCTCACTTTTGGTGCAGTTCTCTGCTAGTTTTGCATAGTTGCACTACAAGAAAACAGGAGTTGTGCAAATCTATGCAAAACTGATGGTGGCCTGCTGCTTCACCACGCTTTTAAGTTTGGGCTGAGATGTCGGGGGAGTTTCAATTCATGTTGCAATGTGTTCATGGTTTAAGCGGTACCAAAGTGCTTATAGTGCAGGTAGTGTGTCTGTCATCTACTGCAGTGTGAGCACTTGAAGTACTTCTAGCTAAATGCCTCTGGGATTGGAACGCTCTGGTAGACCCTCGTGGTGTCTCTGATCTCGCTGGACCACGGTCAGTTTTGCTGGTTTGCATTCAGCTTTAAAAATGTTTGCTGTGCAAATCCATGCAAAACTGACAGTGGCGGCTCGCACCCAGAACCTCTGTGTAGATGTGTCCGGTTTCTGCACAGGTTGGGATTGGTAGCAATGCTGTGTGTGACTAAAGGTATTGCACTTGTCCCGGCCTGTACAGGAATGGAGATTATACCTCATTTTATTGTCTTGTATCTCTGTTGACAAAACAGACAATATATAGAACTTCTAGCAGTAATTTTGTCATACCGTGTTCAAAGAACACTGGAGAATGTTCTTGGATGCTTTATGGAATATTGACAAGCTCAATACAATATACAGTTATGAAAAAACAAAATACTCGGCTGTACAAGTTAAAATTGCCAGACAAAGTGACAAACTGTAGAAATGAAGTGTAGAGAGCAGTAAAGTCTTGGTCGCCATTGGGGTAGAAACTTGTATTTATTTTACTGTAAATGTATTTATTGTAAAGTTCATCAAATGCTTTTGTAATTTTAATAAAATTTGTACTTTATTTAATTGATTTTGTTTCCATTGTTGCATTGTCTTTGTACACCTGTGTGCAGATGTTCTTTGTTTTTTTTGTGGTTAAAATGTGATTGAGTTAATTTGTTCCAGTGAAATGTATAAGGGGACGAATTGTCAACGGTAACCTGTCAATCAGCTATTCAGATGCTTTATGCCAAACCCAATTATGAAACTGCAGTGTAAGAAAAATCACCCGACCGCTCACTTAGCAGACATGTCTAAAGAGGAGTGTCATCTTAGCTGTCAAACACTCAGGATTTCATTCTGGTGTGTCTGCTGTGATGGATGATTGCTGAAGCACAGACTCAAATACACAGTAAATCTATCACTGTGATTAGACTGTAAGTGATGCAGAAGAATTTAAGACATTTTCTCCTGTTAATAATCTCAAACATGTATTTAAAGTTTGCAGTAAAAATCACATTCTGGGTTAAGTGTCTATCGCTATACAATACAGTTCATAGCAGCGTTACAGTAATAGAAAAAATATAATTGATGCAAACGTCATTAAATCAGTGACAACAGTACGTTTCATATTGTAAATAAACTCAAAGGGTCTAAAGATGACGCTTACAATTACAACACAGATTACTGACCTTTGACCCAATTACCAGGGCCAGCAGTTTCATCAGTGCGGTGTGGATGGTGACCGATCCAGGTCACGTTCGTTTTGTGTTTTGAAAATGTGAACACATGCACAACGCTTCAATTGTTGTGTGTATTTTTTATAAGCAAACGTTTATAAAACGTCAATGAAGTATTAAGCTCATTATATAGTGTGAGCTGTTATAATTTGTCCAGCAGATGGCTCTGTGGTATCCCAGATGAGCGACGCTGCCTACAGTTGATGTCAGCTACGCTAGAGTTATTTTTATATTCATTTTCCATATGATTTATAGTTTTGGTATTTTCTTCTGTGCTGACGGTCCCGTTATAATGTAGCTACTCTAGCGTCTAGTACGTTTTACGTTCTTTGTACTATAATCTCTATCATATTATAATATCTCTACCATATATGATACGTGATTAAGCGTCCTGTTTAACCTCTATAATGTGACGGACAATAATGAGAAAAAAATAGAGAAATATTTTTGTATTTATATGCATATATAAACTGTATTATGTCGCTGGTCGTGAAGTCTTCTCTCAGTCTGACCCACACTAATGATTCCGCCCATTTTCCTTATTCAGCAACACTCACTGAATCTTCCCCGGAGTCGTGCTTGAACCCTCCGCAGCGCAGTGTGGGTATCATGCGATATCCTTTACTGTTTATTGTCGTTTTAAAATCAGCGGTGAATTCACCTCGCATCCTTTTTTGTGAGACATAAACAAATCCGTCTGAACCTGAACCAGAAAGAGTTTCTTTGGGGTTCGGCTCAGTTGGAGATGGGGATACGCGGAGTTTTGCTTTATTTCGCCTCTTTTCTCGCGCTCGGTGCGGGAACTTTGATGAACTGTAACGAAGTGCGTCAAGTTTTCCAGCTGAAGCAAATCGGACCGGTGAAATCTGTACCTGAGACGCCGGTGACAGGTAGGATCCAGCGGGCTGAACGTGACAGGCGTGCAGCTGCTCGTTCACAGCCTCATCCTTAATTTATCAATATCTGTATTGTGTTTTTCATTTAAAACCTGTGCGATTTATCTTTAGCGGAATTATTGTATTGACGCGTAAGTTTTGAAACCTTTTCCGCATGTGAAATGTAAACAGACGCGAACTGAAATGAAGTGATTCTTGTATCCATCTAGAATGTAAAAGCCTCAGATCCGTCACGAAATCTGTGTTATATCTACAACCTGTTCCATCACATTCACGTGACGTTTTCAAACATCTCGAGATGTTGATGGTCTTGAGGTTTGATCAGCAGAGTTTAAAGGCGTTTTCTATGTATATTGCTTAAACTGTTTTAGCTCTTGAGTGATCTTGTTAAACTTCTAACAGCTTGTGTCTGCACAGCGTCAAAGACTCACAGAAAAACAATCTCTGGAAGAAATTAATACAGATCATTTCAATTTTCTGGAGGCTTATAAACAGTCCAGTATTTGTTTTTCATCTGAAACTGGTATACAATTTAATGATAATAATTAATAAATGCTTTGGATGTGTCAGAGTTTATGTTTTAAAGGAAACTTGTTAAAGATGAAATATAAGCATGAATAATGAAGATCATGGGTTTACACTCCTTACAGCTTTATTTGGTGTTATTTCTTCATCCACACTGTCTTTAAGACAGTCTGCATCCTCAGATACCTCTCGCTTTACTGTATAACTGAATAACGCGTCTTATTCTACTGGATTAAAGATGTGTGTACTTTAAACAGCTGTCTTTTCAGACTCTCGCAACTGTTTGCTTTGTGATCTCCCAGCTCATAAAATGCTCATTGGGCAGTTTTTGGTTGCTCTTTTAAAATGATCTGAAGCTGGTTATAACAGGCAGTAATAGTTTCGGCTATAATGAGGAACCTCTAAGCAGTTTGACACTTTCTTGTGTTAATGATGTAATGTGTTTGTACACTGTTCCCCTCAGAGGTCATCAGATGTGGTTGTGATGTGGTCCCCTCGTGTGTAACTGTATATAAGTTCTAGATGTTTGTGTGTGTTTGTTGCTCATTCTAAACTCCAGATGTCTTCATTGTGAACAGTATCAAAAATGAAGCGTTCTGGTTACTCTGATTCTGATGCCCATCTACTGTATAACAACAGGTGATAAAAGCCCCAGTCTTAAATCAGAGTTCAGAGCTGTTTCTCAGAGAGTTCTGTCTAATTTTTTGATCACTTTAGGAATAATATAAACCTTATGTTGCTCGCTCTCTATAAAATCAATTTTCTTCAGTCTTGTAGATTTTCTGGAAAGTAATTTTATATTTTTTGTGTCCGTTGATCTGGAGATACTCAAACTTTGTACTTGGGTTTAAGGATGACATCATTTTGCCTAAATTTGATCCTAGTTCAGTATTACACACACGCACAAGTATGCATAAGTTATGAAGCAGTGTCTGAAGTAAACTCATGCTGTAAACATACTGCTTCATAATATAAATATGCATAACTGCTTATGCAGTAACAGTGCATGAACCCATATAAACTAAAGATTTAGATTCAAACATATCAAACGTCAGACAGTTCATCAGACTCTGATGCAGCTTCATTTTGCCTTTTCATTTGCTGTCATTGCTCATTTTTCTCTCATCATTTGCTGTCAGTGCTCATTTTTCTCTCATCATTTGCTGTCATTGCTCATTTTTCTCTCATCATTTGCTGTCATTGCTCATTTTTCCCCCCAGTGCTCATTGTGAAGCAGTGTGAGTTTACTTCAGACACCGGTTCACTTTGAGTTCACTTTGAGTTTACTTTGAATGCTGATTAGCTGTGAGCGTTTTCTCTCTCAATCCAGCAGTGACTGCTATAACTCAGGCAGTAGTGTCCATGCAGGCTGTTTGATGTCCAGTGTTCAGTCCAGTTATAGCCCTGCCCCACAGCACATGACCCCATCCAAAAATATCCAATAATAAACTCACCACCATAGCAGTGGGTACATAAAAGATATTAAAATACTTACACTGACGCTATATAAATGATTCTTCAAAGGTCTTTATTTCTGTATGTGAGCATTACTGTAGCATTGATAGGCATACCAGACATGTTCTTGTTAACTAGCTGTTTCAGCCCCAAGTTTGTAAAAAGTCTGAATGTCTTTACTAAATCATGCTTTTCATCGCTTCACACTCCCAACAACACATTTGCATTCAAAGCAAGAAAAACGTCACACAAAATTTGTTTTGTTTAATTGATTTTAGGTTTTGTGGTTATGTCTCCAGAGTGCTTTCCTGGAGGAAAGTGCCAGTGGTACGAGAGGCGGTGCAGTCGTTGAATTGTGAACATACAGACTTCAAAGTGTTTCTCTTCAAACGCAGCATTTGATTAAGAGTTGAGATGTTGTGATGAGGTTGTGCTTGTAATGAAGAGTTTAGTATTGTCTGTGGGGGTTTGTTGTCATGTCAGTGAGGATGGTGTGTCTCCAGGAGGTTCCTTTCTGCAGACATCTCCAACAACTCCCCGATCTCTCAGCCTGTTGAGTCATGTGAAACTGGAGCAAAAAGCAAAGCAGAGGTGAAAGTTCACAGTTGAATGGATTTATTCTGTCAGGTGAACGCACGAAGAAACCTCCAGAGGTTGAAAGCAGAAAATAAACACTTCCTGGGGCACTCTAATTTCATCCTAGCGAGACCGTCTGAATTCCTTTACTCATGGCCTTTGATTTGCTTCACAGAAACTCAAAACATAGCGGCTTGGTGTGGCGACGATGTCTTTAGCAACACTTGGCTAGATGTTCTGTGTTCCAACATGTCCATCTCTGTTCACCTGCAGCTTCAGTGCTTCAGCTTCAGTGCTTCAGCTTCAGTGCTGGACGGTGTTGTAGAATCTCAGTAGATAAGAATGTAATGGCTGGAGATATCTGCCCATTTTATCTTCTGCACACCACTGGCCTGTTACAGCTTGCACAGTTTTGAGGATTGATGAACTTGTTAATGGTCCTTATCATGAGAAGATAGTCGGTGTAAAGGAAATTGTAAAGCCACCATTTTTTTTGCTAGGTTGTTGCTAGACCATCACTAGGTCATTGCTGGTGGGTTGCTATGTTTGTTGGGCCAAATATGATTGATGTTCTGGTGTCTATAGGTTGATTAATTTGAAAACAGCACACTTCTCTTCAACGTGCCACAGAATTTAGTTGCTTGTTGTTTTTATATGTGTGTATATATAGAACTCATAAATATAGTTTGATCTTCATATGTGGATGTATTGATAATCACACCCTTTGTTCATTTGATCCAACAGGTTCAGACCTCCAGGTTTGTATGTCCAAGAATCAAACATGCTGCACCAAGAAGATGGAGGAGCGCTACCAGGTGGCAGCAAGACGGGACATCCAGAATCTTCTCCAGACATCCAGCTCTAGTCTGAAGATTCTCATCTCACGTAATGTGGCTGCATTTCAAGGTGAGATCATCAGTTGGGTAGATTGGTGAATTTGTGTGTGATGCTGATACGCATCACTGAAACGCATCACTTTCTTTGACTTCTTGACCTGGTTTAGTCTGAATTTGACTTCTCCATCATTCTCCATGGCAGCACCACAGTACAGTAAAGCATAGCCAGTTTACTGTGTTCTACTGACCTGAGCTACACAAGTTGTCGTTTTCTTAATGGTGGATTTCCAAGAGCTGATACCTTCTGTTGATTCTCTGAGGAGATGGATCTGTAGTTTCTTGACGCGCCTGCTCGCAATGTGTCGACTCATGCTAAACGTTTGTATACATTTTATATGTAATTCTCATGCTGTTGACTTCCCTCTGTTTCCTGCTGTCTTTCTGTTGAGTGACTGACAGGTACAGACGTGCTTCTGTTTACTGCTGTAGTAGAACACCAGTCTGAGAGCTTGCAGCACCTTCATCCAGACAAACTATATCATTAAACCATATCTCTTGAATCATTTCTCTTGTGCTTTAGGGCTGTTTATCTCCTCTCTGCTATCACCTCATTTTAAGACAGTTAGTGTTATGTCTGTTACCATAGTAATTTAGAACATTTAGCTGGGTGTTACTGTGGGACGGCCCTGATGCTGTTAAATCACAAGACCCATTTTATGAGATTAAACTGTTATTGCAGAGCCCAGATCACAGCCTATAGCTCAGCCAGTCATCACAACTCATCTACTGTACAAAAATTACAGGAAGACAAACACTACTGTAGTGTTCTGTTCTGTACTGTTTATCTGTTCTACTGTAAAACAGATGAACTCACAATATAACAATAATGCTCATATCACTGATGTCAGCATATTTACGTGTGTCATTAGGCCGATACTGGAAGCAGAAAATATTAGAGCTGTTTTTGATAACAGTCTTTGTCTTCCAGCTTACAAAAGAACTAAATAGTTTTTACTGTGTTACAAAGTACAGCTAGAGATGATGGTTATTTTCATATAATGCTCTTAACTAGTTCAGTTCTAGTTCTGTATTGTGACCCTCTATTATTTTTCTTTGTTGGTATTTTTGTGTCTTTTTACACAATAGCTTCTGTCTTTTATCTTGTGTTCCAGTGAAATGTGTTACTACTGTCTTTAGGACTTTACATCAGTGCCAGATGATTCTGTGTAGGGAGTGTAATGTGTTTTATCTTTGAAACAAATGTGCATCTTTTGCTAATAAAGCTTCTTTTCATACTTCGATTTGCTTCAAAATACAGTGTTCTGTGAGAAAGTTTAGAAAGGTGATGGTCGGGTTTTGTTTAATTTAGACTGTTCTGCTTTCTGATTGTAAATCATACAGTCGTGTTTGTACAGTAAACACTGCATGTTTGCACAGTTGTTGCTGTGTTAAATTGCCTTCATAAACAGTGAGTACATGTCGAATATCTCATTATATACTTGCTACCTGTTAGCCAGTCCCCTGATGTGCTAGAAATGTGGTTATTTTTGATTCAGATATCTAACAAATACTTTATCATTTTACTTTATCTTAACTTTGAAAATTTATGTGAGTTGTTCAGTGGTTTTCAGTGGTGGTGTATTCCTACAAGCCAAGGTTAATAGTTCTGGTCATCATGGATTGAAACTTCTTTGAGAGTGAAAGAAAGTGGAAGTCATCTGTCAGCAGTGTGTTTGTGAGGCTGACGCTGGACCACGGGCTAAAGACAGACATGACCCTGCAGCGCTGCAGCCGCAGCTCGCATTCGACTGAGGCTCACATGTCAAAAAGGCCAGTGGCTAGACACAGTTTTTTGCTTTTCCTGCATTTCTGAATGACACCGGAGTAAAGTATGCCTTAAAGATGCCAAGAGATGCAAATAAAAGCAATTTGTTCCAAACTGGGGGCAGGGATAAAGGCACAAAGATGTTTTTCTTAAGAAGTGCTCACTAGTCAGAGAGAAACTGCACTGTTAAGTGACCAAAATACCTGGAAGCCTTTTCTTGACAGAGTATTAGAGGAGACTTCCTGAACTTACGATCGGAAGAAATAGCTGGAATTTTTGCAGAGGTGTATTCAGTGGTACTCAAACATAATTACCTTGGCGTGCCAAAAATGTGATTCATCATATATGAAGTTATGAAATGACTGTATATTTGTCTAAGATCATTTAGTGTAAATGTATTGCAGGCCTGTGATCCTGTGAATTATGAAACAACCATTTTCTTTTATATTTTCATTACAATGAGTAAGGATTGAACATACAGTATAATTAAAAAAACATTCATCAGCATAATCAGCAGAAGACTTGCGTACAGGTGTGCAGAGGAACTACTAAAATATACATGTTTTCACATTTACACATTTGGCTGATACTAGAAGAAATGAGTGGAGCTGTTTTAAGGTGGAGATGGACTGTGGAAATGTAGCACAGAAGTTTAAAACTCAATGTCAGTATACAAGACAGTGATGTTTGCTTTTCATTGAGCAAACACAAGAACTGCATCACGGCAGCTGTGACAGGTCAACCTCAGAGCAGTGAAACCCTCCTTTGAGAACTTGCTTTGTCTGTAAACAGTTGTGCTCATGTTGCAAGCATTATTTCTGGACAGTGCTTCTGTTGTGTTGTGTTGTGTTGTGTTGTATGTGTTGTGTTGTGTTGTGTTGTGTTGTATGTGTTGTGTTGTGTTGTGTTGTATGTGTTGTGTTGTGTTGTATGTGTTGTGTTGTATGTGTTGTGTTGTATGTGTTGTATGTGTTGTGTTGTATGTGTTGTGTTGTGTTGTATGTGTTGTGTTGTGTTGTATGTGTTGTGTTGTATGTGTTGTGTTGTGTTGTATGTGTTGTGTTGTGTGTGTCAACAGTTTTGTTTGGTTCAGTGTTCTGGTGAGAGTAATGAATCACTCTCTCTCCATCTGGATCACATAAATGCATCTAATTGAAGGGCTTGTGTGTAACCGATGACTCCATCAGTCTCTCCTGCTCTCCTGCTGTTCTTCATTTCATCAGCTTCTGATCCACCTGTGTTCTCCTATTCAGTCTTGCATTGGCATTGCAGTCTGCAGATATGTGTGGCTATTTTAAACAGATAACCACTTGGAAAGCGTTTGACGCTGATGCAGAAAGAAAAGAAACTCCTCTTTCTTTTTTAATGCCTGGACAACAGGAGAAAAGATTCAAAGCCGCTGTATTCCTTCAGCTGTCACACACTCTTAAAACATGTTATATGCATGAGTTGTGTTTCCCACTGTCTCCTGGTTGACTTGCATGCCATCCTCTCTGTAATGCAGGAAGTCTCCTTGGCAGGATTGAATGTCCCTTCGTGCCCTCAATACTTAAGTGTCTATATGCATTTTCTGCTCTGGAACGTGGGACTTTTTGACAAATTGTTCTTTTTTCTGATAAAGTGGAAAACTCTTTCGACTTTATCAGCTACTTGGCAACCACCAGGAACACTTAGCAACCGTATAACGTAGGAGGTGAGTTTAGCACAAATCTAATTTTTAAAACTATTACAGTTTATATGGTTTCAGTTGTGTACAGGGACACCAGTGAGAATTAACATCAGTACACTGGATTCCACTCCAGTGTAGTCCAGTGGCTGCCTGGATTTACTGCATACAAACAACACACGACCCGCGTGCCCAGCCTGTCACTAATCAAAACCTGTCTCTGGAGCAGCTAACAAAGGAAGCTAATGAAAGCAGAATGGCTTTTCTTCAGATGATTTCCTGGTACAGGATTCTGGCTGGAGGGAAAAACAAGCTCCTGTCCAATAGCTGCTTCTGTGTGGTCTGTGGCTCTTTCAACATGTAGACAATGCACGCACAATACTCCAGCTTTATGGTGCAGCTTTACCTCCTTTGACCCTGAATGGGGTATTTCCCAATTTATTGGGCATTTTTAAACTGGGATGGTTTTTTTTAGTGTTATGTTAGGAAACCCCCAAAAATTGGGAAACAGGCTTCTGACCTTTTTGATTGGATTGTTAAAAATCGCCTGTCCTGTTTGGAAACACCCAATAATTGGGAAATGCCCCTGTTCTGTTCCACAGAGATCCATACTCAGAGGGTAATCCTGCACCAGGGGAAGAGGCTCTTGAGTGAAGGGCCTTTCAGCATCCATCCCATTAAAATTCCTCATCTCTAGTGGCCTCTGCTGAGGGGGAACGGAGACGCTGGCCGGTTTAGACACTGAACCCTAAAATTGGCCCATTTCAAGTCCCCTTAAGCGTCTTAAGCTGCAGATATTTGAGACGTAAACAAGCGTTCAGAATGAACGGATGAATACAGACGAATGTTAATGTTTGCAAACAGACTCTGGATTTGTTTTGGCAATAGAACTGAGAAGTCTGTTCAAGAACTTTATTAGTAAGAATAAAATCTTACAGTCATCATTAATATTCAGAATGGGAGGGTTGGCGGAGAGATGCTTTTCTTTATCTTGTAACATAAAATGTATTTAAATCAGGAGTTTTTTTCACATAAATAACTAATAATTTAATGTAATAGCAGAGCAAAGCTAATATATGCTAATGTCTTTTAATATAAAGTAAACATTTTAAATCATTTGAATACAATAAAATGTACAGTTTTTACACAGTAATGCTTAAGTTAGTATGACAGGTTGTTTGTCTAACGCCCTCAGAGAATAATAATACTGTGTGTTTGTGTGTTTTACACACACCCCTTTCAGAGCCTCTTATAATGCTCTTGTTAAGTGTGTGTTGTTAAGTGTAGCTCGGTCATTAGTGTGTTACCACAAACCAGAGCTCTGCTGACAGGCCACCGCACCAGAGACCCTTGTGTGAGACCCAGGACAAACTGTAAGCCCAAACTGTTTTATACAGTTTCTCCCATTTCTTTGGGTTGAAGTACAATCCTTTCTCACAGATTCCCACAAATCATCTAAAAGAGTCAGAACTGTTTTCAGAAGCCCTAAATGACAGGTTTTACAAGAGACCACATTCTTTCCCTCTGACAGACAGAGAACAAGGCAGACAGACCGTGGAGTTCTACTTCTTGCAATCTGACATGTTTATGCAGAGGAAACGGTTTTGATCAGTCTTAGCTCAGGAAACTTAAAGAGTTCTTGCTAATGTCTTAAGTATCTTCTTTGTCTCAGATGTTTCTGTGTGGGAAGAGAGTGGTTTACTTTTCTAATACAGATTCCTGGTCTTATTATGTACATGTCATATTACAGCAGTAATAGGGAATAAGGGTAGATTTGGTAAGTGGCACCATTAGGTTTTACAGAGATGATGTGGAGGGTGAACTTCAGCTTCAGTATCAACATCTCTTGTTGATTCTCCCAGATATTCTACAGTCATTCACTTTCTCTTCATGGGTTTATGAATGGATGCTTGTGTGGGATTTTGCTGTCAAATAAACTCCCTAAAGGGGAGATGAGCATAAATAGCAACATAGTGTTACTCTGAGGTTCGGGTTTGAATGCGTCTGATTCTCCATCTTTTAAAGCAGGAATATGCGGCCTCTTTTCTTTATATCCCCAAACACTTTATTGTGAGCAGATTGTCATAATGACCTCGTAATTACAGAGCAGACAAAACAAAAGAGACAAACTTCTGGCACTTTATTTGATTGTTTGCACACACTGGAAGTGTCAGGAATGTTGAGGACTTGTTTTGTAGTTTGAAATGTGAGCTGCATTGTTTTCTGGCGTTTGGACAAGAGAGGGCCAGAAATAAAAGCTCTCTCGCTTTATATCGATCAGAAAGAATGTAGGTACTCTTGAACTCTGAAGATAATCTTAATAGTTTTGAGTGGCTATACAAGAGTTAGTATAGATTTTAAAGGGAGGTCACACAGAGTTTGTTACTGGGTATCTTGAGTGTAGCTTGAAATGTCTTGTTTAACTGTCATTTGCAGGTTTTCACTTGAGTGTAGAAGATTCTTGCCTTCATCTCATCTCACCTCAGTAGATGCAGTAGCTTGTCTCTGTGTCAGTGTCCTTCATACAGCAGTGTAAAGTGTATGATGGATTAATGATGTCATTACTGGAAAAGGTCGACTGTTTTGTACTGTAGTTCTGTTAGTTTGACCATAACGCTGACCACAGGTTGTTTCTCTCCCGGCCTGGTTTTCACATGTTTTTCAGATGTCCCCTGTTGAACTTTATTGTGTCTTTTAAAGAGACGATTTGCTGCATGTTAATTTTAAAGCTATTATGAGAGTAAATCGCTACACGGTGTATGCTCTTAAAAACTCTCCTAAAGCTCCACTTCTCATGTGTGCCAGAAAAGTTGCAACAAAAGTGTCCATGAATGTGAAAAATGTGGCTGCTGTGTGTAAGCTGAGGTCCTCCACAGTTCAGAGCTGTTGGGCATATACAGCATTAACTGTATTAAATAACAAATGACTTCAAGAGTCTATTCAGTGAAGCAGTGATCTGACACACACATGAACCTGTGGCTTTGATCTTCTCTCTCCATGTCTCGTTCTGAAGACATGAATTTTGTGGTTGCTCAGCATCGGTCCAGTTTTCCAGCTTTAATCCGTTTCGTTTCTGGGATTTCCCAGACTTTGTTGTGGTTTGCTATAAAATGTGTGTGTGTGTTTAAAGAGACAGCCATTGTTTTAGATGTATTATTACTTATTCAGTGAAATAGCCCTTTAAGCATCGCTGCTCTGCACTTAGAGTTGTTATGTGGATATTTTAGAGTGATTACTTGAAGGGCCGTCAGTCACTCAGAATGCCGGGTCGTGTTCTGTCTTGTAGGACAGATGTTTCAAGCAGATGCTCCTGAAATAATCTTAAATTCACAGAGGAAGATATTTCTTTCTAAAACCTCCCTCTGCTTCTCTTTTTCCGATTTTTAATTAGTAAGGAATTAGAATTTGATTACCTCTGAAGTGAGAAACTTATTTGCCTATATTTAAAACAGCTTTAATATTTTGCCCTTTATCTGTTACCTTTAGGGTCCTGTGTTGTGATGATGATATTCATCAAGATATGATGATATTCATATCTTAATATTTTTAATCCTTTTGAGGTTTGATATATTGTCAGTGTGTCAGGGTAATAGCTTCAGTGTTGTGCGGGTGACACCAGTTGTTCTTCTGTATGATGTTCTGATGAAGATCAGAGGTGCTATCTGTTCTTTTCAAACCTCTTACATTCGTTCTTTCCTCTGCAGAACAATGGCCTGGCTGGTCAACAACACAATCTATTGATCATGTGATTTAAAGATCTGTCGTCCGTTTCCAGCCACACATTAAACTGATGTTGATGCAGACTGTTGTGTATGTGTGATGAAACAGCTTCATGTCTTTTATGTTTGATAACAAGTTCACCTTCCAGGCATATGAAGCCATTGTATGACTGATTCAGTCTGATAAAGCCTGAATCAGAAGTGAAGGCTTACAGGTTGAGAGAGAATGTGATAAATGATGAAAGGACTCAAACACTGCTCGTGTATTGTGAAGTATTACAGATTCCTGATGCTGTCGAGGCAACAATAGAATAGAGGAATTCTGCTGCAGGCACTGAAGTTGGAGCATTTTCTTCTTTGCTTTGATTATAATTTCATTTGAAACCTTTTGACCTCTTACACCTCTTGCATTTTGCTTGGTACTGTGTAGTTTCTGCTGTCTCTACAGACTGTATGTATGTTTGAAAAGCTTCCACAGACGTAGGCAGTAGCAGGGTAATTGTGGTCGGATCCGGGTTCAGGTATGGCTGGTATTTGCACTCAGACATGTTGTGCAGTGAATGGGCCAGCTCTGGCTGGAGAGCTGTGTTTTGTTTGGACGATCTGAACAGCTTTTCTAAAGCGGGTGATAATGTAGATGTTTACTCAGGCTTCTCTTTTACTGCTAAGCTATCTCCAAAACCAACAGAACCCTTCACAGACTGAAGAAAATAAAGCAACCGCTCACTACTGGTGAGAGCACTCCCTCTCTCTGAGGAAATGGAGATCTGGTGGTTTGGGAAAGAACTGAAATAGTAAGTGAGATCTTTTGGTCAAGAAGGTTCTCAGCAGTCTGGGTCAAACATCAGCAACCTTCACCAGATTTCATCAGCAGGACAGGTGAAGTTTGAGAACAGGTTTCTTTCCTAATAGACAAATACAAGCTTAAAAGTAAGTTCATATAATGGAAAGGAAAATCTCTTTAAATGCAAAACATTTGATAATGATCATGAACTGTATGATTATTTGTCTTTAATTAGTTTAAGGGTGTTGTGATGTTTAACATTCAGAGCATTGAAGTTGCTTGTGTAAAGTATGATCAGTTCGCATGCTAACTGGCTAAGATACTTGAAAATGCAAAAAATGTTAATAAATAATATTAAGAACGGTTGATTTGATGAACATATGAGATGATTATTTCCCCTCCCATTCCCTGCCTGTCTCACAGTCAATCAGAGTCACAGTCTCAGAGCTTCACTGAATGTCAGACTCATTTCATTCTGACAGACTGCTGCTGTCACACTCTTATTTTGTACTTTTGGATTTTGATACACTACAGCCTCATGTAGAACATTGATAAATTAACTTTCACTTGAAGCGAACTCTCTTAATGAGTACTGATCAGATTCCTCATGAGAAAATGGCCTGACAGTTTTTACAGCATCTGTTTTATCAGTCAAAGAAATCAGCATGTATTAATAAATAGTTTTTC
>JAZGTJ010008007.1:0-21768 GCA_036877575.1 Botia almorhae | reverse complement strand
ATATATATATATATATATATATATATATATATTCAAAAATAAACATGCATATTTCACATATTGAATACTGATCATGGCAAAGCTGACAGCAAATCACAAAATCAATTTAATTGGCTCTAATCATATCAGAGTCATTTGTAATCTTCCACAGATATTTAGAGTCTGTATATTAAATTCTCTTTCAATTTAAATCTTATACCGACGTACACACTTATCATATACAACCAACTTGTTAAAAACTTAAATACTACAGTGATACTGCCACTAACATCCAGTTATTTTGGGTTTGGCGCCCTCTGCTGTATACAATAACACCTGCAGCTCAGCTGCTTAAAATTACAAAGAACACAGAAAAATACTAACCAAATAAGTAAAAATACTTCGGTACACAAGCGATCCTTCCTTACGTTCACGCTCAATACGTTTATATTGTACGTGTTTTTATTTAATATTCAAGCGCCAATACATTGGTGCCAAACCAATGAGCTGCCGCGCTGTGGCGTGAGCAAATCACGTAACCCCTCCCCTATTTTCAAGGGACCGCCTATTCCAGATTGTACATGCTGACAATCCGGATGTAAGAGCCATCATCTACAGTACAGCCTCAGTCACACGATACGGTATTACCGTATAAACCGAAATCAACAATCAGCATTCATATACTAATTTAGTGGAAAAGATATATTTTGTTTGGTGGTTTAACTTTTAAAATTACAGTTTAGTTTTGTTATAAATCGACATGGAGAAGGGCCTGGCCAACACAGGAGACAGTAGTCTGGACCAAGCTGTCCAGCAGTGGCTGCAGTATGACAAGGTGAGAAAAATGCTGTGAAACATCTAATTTGGTTCAATATACAGTATGTGATCTTACATGTTTGCGGAAATGGAGGGGCAGTTAAATCCCTTTAACAGTGGCTCATGAACCCGACCATTGAGTTACAAGGGTGAATGTTGTGATGATCAACTAACCAGTTCATATAACGTATTAGAGTATCGGTAAACATGATTTTACAGGATGCTTACAGGAAACACACTGTTACTCAACTAGATTTTCAACATAATGACAGTTAAATTTTAAGATCAACTCTTACGAAAATGAACCATGATTTTACTATGAGCAAACCAAAATAAAAAACACGATTACTATAGTTAACCATAGTAGCCATAAATTAATCTTCAATTTGCTACTGCAAGCATAGTTTAACCATGTTATTTGTAGTGAAACTGGTTAATCAATCTGTCAATGAACTATACGCTATAACTATAAGAAATATAACTATAAGAAAACCATGTTTAATTTTTGTAGGGAAGGTTAGATATTTCTATTTTGATTGATATGGCATTTTCCATAAGAATGTTTAACAATTAGGTTAAAGAAAAATAGGTTTAGTCCTTTCATAGCTCAGGAGATACAGTTGAGTTCTTGGTTACGTTTTGACTGTGTATTTGTTTAGACTCTGTATCGACTTCATTTGTAACATTGGTTTTATTCGTTTAGTGGAACATTCAGATAAATTAAACTACAACTATTGTTGGCATACAGTAAATATGAGTAAAGATCAATACATTGAATGAAATGAATTGTATAGCCCAGATGATATGCTTCTGAAGCATTTGAGGTTAATATTTAGAAATATTTTAGAGCTTATAAAAGTGTGTCTTGTCTTGAGACATATTTGAGATGGACTCTTTTCTTAGCAGATCAAACAATTAAGATGATAAGATCTCATTTGTTTCTTTTTCCTTCGAAATACAGCCAAAGTTATGAATGAGCAAAATTCGTCTGATACATTGGTAACAAGCACATGTCTGAACTAAAAGCAATTGACCACTACATTTAAAATAGGTGCATAAAATTAGAGTCATGTGCTTCACCAGCCCAGCATCCATTGCCCATTTATTGGTTTTAAGCAGAAATGGGAGGCTGTTGATTAGGTTAAATTGGTAATGATATTCATATGGTTTTGACCTCTTTATTGCAGTTAACAGGTCATGCATTGCTGCTGTTAAAGTGGAGTTCTGTCTTTGCAGTCTGGCAGAGTTCAGCGGAAGCCCATTGCCTTGTTTTGTCACATGATCTTAGTTATGGGGAGAGTGAAAGCATGTTGCCACTCACATGGTGGACAGATGTCATATTAGACACACACACATACACACATACGCGCATGTCAGTGCTATCATGAGGACACAATGTTCATGAGACATTTGTTATGTTTTCACTGTTATTATGACTGTTTAACAAAATTGTTTTATTTTTATAGCTTATTTTCAAAATGATTATTTAAATACATTACTTGCGTTAAACTTGCAATTTCTGCAATAATCTTCATCAGTACACATTATTTTGAAGATTTTTTTTTCACATTGTATTGACTTGCCACCTCAGAAACAAACTACCTATTTTGCTGATGTCATCTAGTCCCATAATCCTATTGGATAATGTCCTATAGCTAGTAAACAATACCCAAATACTTTCAGGAAGAGAATAGTTCTTTATACATGACTGAATGAATACATTCTCGTCTGGATGCATTCATTGCAATACAATTTGTAATTTCTTAAGAGCTAAAATCAACTTATAATCAACTTATTATCATCGACTTATAAAGGAAAGAACTTTAACTTTATATGCATATGAACACTATTGTTTTTGTTGTGTGTTTAAAGAATCCAAAGACAGCTGACGCCGTGCGGAACATGGTTAAGGAGGGGGCCACGTCAGAGCTGCAGAAGTGTTTCGGGGCCCGTATGGAGTTTGGCACAGCGGGACTGAGAGCCGCCATGGGACCTGGAGTCTCGTGCATGAATGATCTCACCATCATACAGACCACACAGGTGACATATGACATCATCATCACCACACAGACCACCTATGACATTTCACTGGACACAATATTAATAAAAATGAGTGAATGAGATATTGTATCATGAGTGAGTAATTGTTATTTTAAAGCTTAAACTGTAAGATTAACCCAGAAGTATAAATCAGCTTTTTCATTAGAGATGAAACTGAATAATGTTCTGTGGTAATTAGAGTTGTAAATTAGCGTTGCTGGAATTTTAAAATATTCCAGGTTGGAATGTTAAGCCTTTAATATTGTTTAAATACTTAAACAATATTAAAGGGATTGTTTAATTTTTACAAACTGTATCATGTATCAAACTGTATTCAAATTGAAATATAAACATATTTGCTTCCTCAACATCGAGTCATCTTCATCTTTGTGCCGTAATTTCTTTATATTCTCGTAAATTCCCGTTAAGTTTCCAGAATTCCTGAATTTTGCAGTCCTCATGGTAATGGATAACATGACATGACAGAGGTGGTTAATTGGGAACATTTTTTAAATCAGTTTTTCCCAGCTAGCCAAGACAGTGTTGCAAAGGTCTTTGACACAAGAAAGTGTGGTGTGCTGTGAGTCACTGGATCTCTAAATGTATTAGGTTTTACTGTATTAATATTTTACTGTATTACTATATTAATATTTCTTTTCTCTTTTTGATGCTGGTAGGGTTTCTGTCAGTACCTGGAGCAGTGTTTCACAGATCTAAAGCAGAGGGGGGTGGTGATCGGGTTCGATGCTCGTGCTCACCCGCCAAGCGGTGGCAGCAGTAAAAGATTCGCCTCTCTCGCTGCTTCTGTCTTTATCAGCCGAGCGGTTCCTGTCTACCTTTTCAGTGACATCACACCTACTCCATATGTGGTATGTAACTTCTACTCGGATTCCATGCTAGTATCATTTCAGTACCATGCTATATATCAAAGTATTATGGCATTATCATTTGATACCTAGTACCTCCACAGTACCTTTTGTGGGGGTACTATAAGGTACCCTAATGAATATCATCATAGAAGTACCATAGCAATAGTATTTTTTTTTTCTTTTTTGCTAGTGTACAGTGTTGTCAAAAGTTTGTGTTTGCAGATTCAAAGATCTATCTTTTTAAAAATGTGCTACTTTTAGCTCTTATGATGGAAGGCACGGAAGATCCATTCATCTACTTAGTACCAAATACTAAATAGTACCAACAAAGCATGAAAAACAGACTCATACATTTGCACAAGGTCACATGAATTGTTGTATAAGAGACTAGGGGTCCTTCCTCACCAATCATCAACTTCTCTTTTCCCATGAATACACACACATGCTCACACAAATACACACACATGCTCTCACATATTCTCTTATCACTCTCAGCCTTTCCCTTTGAGCCCTCACATAGCTCTCTCTCATACAGTGTCCTTTAGCCCAAAGACATTTTGCTCCCTGTTATGTAAAATACAGTATTACTGAGAAATAACAAAATTGTCACATTTCTCATAACCTAGGAAAAGTTACATAACTTTCCATATTCATCCTTATTTCTCCCAAAACTCTTAGCTTTCCTGTAACCTATAAATCCAAAAAAAGAAATCCAATCATGGGGTTGGATCTGAATGTTGGTCCAATCAGAGAACTGGTACAGCTTGATCATGTGTTCTCTGAATGAGCACTACACTAAACCTGTTTACTTCTATTGATTTTTACAAATGCATACATAATACTTGTGATGTAACAGTATTGGGTAACTAAACTTTTAAAAGTAACACTTTATTATAAAAAGAATCTAGTTGTGTTAGATGTGTTACCTATGTTGGATACTTTTGTGTTATTTTGCATTATTTGTACTTTCATTGTGTCATTTCAAAAGTAACAACTTTTCTTTGTCTGTTCTCATCTTGTCTTTCTTTCTGTCTTGTCTCTTCTCATTTCATTTCTTCTCTCCTTGTCTTTCATCTAATTTCTTCTCGCCAATTTTTTTCTCATTTCATTTCTTCTCCTTCTCTTTTTTATTTCTCATTTCATTTCTTCTTATTGCTTCTCTCTTTTTTTACTCTTCTCGTCTTGTCTCTTCATCTTTTCTCTGCTCATCTTCTCTTGTCTCCTTCTGTCTTGTCTCATTTATTCTCCTCACTTTTTTCTGGTTTGTCTCATCTAATTTCTTCTTTTTCTTTCACCTCTCATCTCCACCCTTCTTTTATTTTAGCCTTACACTGTGTCACATTTAGGACTTTGTGCTGGCATCATGGTAACAGCTTCCCATAATCCCAAACAAGACAATGGATACAAGGTATCATTCACCCCTCCTACTAAATAAGACATTTGATAGGGGATAACACATTGTAAGCATGTCTTATTGGCATTTGAAATGATAGATTTTTGTTGTGTTTTAGGTGTACTGGGCAAATGGAGCTCAGATCATTCCCCCTCATGATAAAGGCATCGCTGCAGCTATAGAAGAGAATCTCGAGCCTTGGCCTGAATCATGGGACACAGATAAAGCTCTTAAGAGTTCCCTTCTTAAAGACCCGTACCAAGAGATACACAGAGAATACTGCCGAAGCATACAGAAGCACTGCTTTCACAGGTACACATGCAAAGATATTCATGTTAAACGTTCCTAATAATTCCTGATGTTCCTCATTGAATCTGTATATATTGTAATCTGATCAAATAAAATCTGCAAGAATCAAATGTATTTAAGACCCTTGAGCAAGGCACCTAACAATTGATTGCTCCCCGGGTGCAGTAGTGTGCTGCCCACTGCTCTGTGTGTGTGTGTGTGTGTGTGTGTGTGTGTGTTCACGACTTGCAGTGTGTGTTCACTCCTCACCATGATGGGTTAAATGCAGAGGTCACATTTCGGTGTATGGGTTACCATATCTGACAAATATGTCACGTTACATTATTATCAGTGCATACATACTTTAACAGTCAGTTTTTTCTATTCTGTTCAGTTTACAGTGTTAGTTCACCGAATTGTATTCATATCCAAACAAATTTGTATTATATCCTAAATATTAAAGATGGAATCTGTATCAAATCAAATCTGTATGACCTGTAAATCGGATCGGGGCATTGTTACACAGCCCTTGTGCGTACACACATCTATCTGATCATCTCTCATCTCCTCTCCTGTCTATTCAGAGAGCTGAACAAGAGTTCAGAGGTAAAGATTGTCCATACGTCTGTTCATGGGGTGGGACATATTTTTGTCCAGGCTGCTTTTAAAGCCTTTGACCTTCGACCTCCGTTTGCTGTGGAAGAGCAGAAAGATCCTGACCCAGAGTTTCCTACTGTCAAATACCCAAACCCTGAGGAGGGAGAGGGAGTCCTGGTACAACACACAAACACACACGAATACTGTTGATGTGTGACATTTTTGAAGCAGCATTTTTGTCCTTTTCATGTCATGGTCATTGTGTGTGTCTGTGTGTGTGTGTGTGTGTAGACGCTGTCCTTCACTCTTGCAGATAAGGAGGGGGCGACTGTGATTCTGGCAAATGACCCTGACGCTGACCGACTAGCTATTGCAGAGAAACAGAAAAGGTTTGTGTTTAGATTTTGTGTTTGTTTCCGTTCATGGTCTTTGCATTCAGTGTATCAGTGTTAATACTTCCTGGTGTTTAGGAGTTGATGTATTTCCCCCCTTCCTTTCGTAGTGGGAAATGGAAAGTATTCTCTGGAAATGAGTTGGGCGCTCTGCTCGGCTGGTGGATTTTCCAGTGTTGGAAGCAGCAGATAGCAGAGGAAAAAACTTCTGTTAAAGATCTCTACATGCTAGCTAGCACCGTCTCCTCTAAAATCCTTCGTGCCATTGCTGTTAAAGAAGGCTTCCACTTTGAGGTACCTCTGCTCTTCATCGCTATAACATAATCTACTTTCTGCATTGCTTAGATGTTTTTATTCATTTATGGATCATGGATTCGAACCCATGATCTTGTGTTGCTAGCGTGATGCTCTATGAGTTGAGCTCCAGAGTTTGGCTTTACTCGGCATCTTTTACTTAGTTAGTGTATTTGTGTGGATTTCTTTATATCATTATAATTTTATACATGAAAAATAACCAATATTGGCTAACTCTCTCACTTAAATGTTGGTTTCTCTAGGAGACCCTCACTGGATTTAAATGGATGGGAAACAGAGCCAGAGAGCTAATGGATCAGGGGAAGACGGTCCTGTTTGCCTTTGAAGAAGCCATTGGTGCGCTTACATTCACACAAACACATGCGTGTTGTTGTGCGTTTATGTGTTTTACTGTTGGTAGTAGCGAAGTGTTTAATGATCTGGACCGGTAGGCCAGTGGTTCTAGATTTAGGGACAAATAACCTAAATATATCCTAATTAGATTAAATTAGATTGCTATTACTGTCCTGAATAAGGCTATGAATAGTCAATGCATTGATCGCACACTGTTCACTTCTGTGGTGCCTCAAAAAGCTCACAGCATCACTGTATTTTTCAAATGGTAAGTCATGATAAGCTTATAAGGTTTAATGTTTCCTTGCATGTTTTGCATGTGCTGTTCTAGGTTACATGTGCTGCCCTGCCGTTTTGGACAAAGATGGCGTGAGTGCTGCTGCCATCGCTGGCGAGTTCATCTCCTACCTGGCTGCTAAAAATATAACGCTCTCCCAGCAGCTAACATCTATTTATGAGGAGTATGTCACAACATCCTGCATGCACACAATTACACATGGCATCAACAGTACTTATTAACAGCTCATAAATCAACAGCTTTTTAGCTGTTCATATTATAAATAAAAACATCTGTTTTCAGGTATGGTTACCACATTACCAAGAATTCCTACTTCATCTGTCACAACCAAGAAACCATTAAGCAGTTGTTTGAGCGTCTTCGAAACTATAGCGGGGAAAATTCTTACCCTAAGGAGTGCGGAGGCTTTGCTGTAACAACAGTGAGGGACCTCACCACTGGATATGACAGCAACCAATCAGACAACAAGGCTGTGCGTACCTTCTGATTGGTCGGAATTGTCGTGATAGTGGATTTTATTGACAGTTTTATGCCTCTGTTTGCCTCTCTCTAACCTGCTGTTGCTCACAGGTTCTGCCCACCAGTAAGAGCAGTCAGATGATTACCTTCAACTTTGCTAATGGGGGCGTGGCTACAATGAGGACCAGCGGCACGGAGCCCAAAATTAAATACTACACTGAGCTTTGTGCTGCACCAGGAAACAGGTTTTTAAGAGCTTGGTCATTTCTTGCATTAATAATAGGCTTATTAATAGGCCTTTGTAACTATAGGTTATAATTTAAAGGTGAAGTATGTATTTTCTGTGCCACTATCAACACCAAACTTTAATAGCATAAAATTCTGTGTTCATAAAACACTTTCACGACTTAAAACATTTTTGCAGTTCCATTTGTTGCCACTAGAAGCACTGAAATGCATATTGCACCATTACATACATTTAAAGAAATTCAATGCAAGCTACTTTAAAAATAATTAATGAGGTTGTGTGTGTGGTGCAGAGGTTTTAAAGCAAGACACAAAGACGTAACCATAGTTTTGACACTTCCTAAATAACATATTAATAGCTCTTGCTAAATGACTAATTAACTCATTAACTTCCTCTAGTGATCTTAACCAGTTGAAGACTGAATTGGATAACCTGGTCGATGCCATTGTGGAACACTTCTTCCAGCCTGACAAAAATGGCCTGACTCCTCGACCAGAGTGATGGAAATCACCACACAGAATTACAAATAAACACTTAACATTCTAATACTGCTCTGATGTCACACTTAATCACTCTCATGCTTAAATATATCATATATTTAAGTCTTAATCCAAAGAAAATTTTGATGTACATAGTCTTGCTTTTGACATTGGTTTAAAGCTGGAACCACATTTACATGACATTTACAGTTGCCTTTATCACCTAATACACTGTGGACAACATCTTACAAACTAGTTATGTTTTTTCACCTCTCAGTGTGCCGATATACAATGCCTTTGGATAAAACAGTAAGATTATTTTGCTTTTGCCTATTTTGACCTAGTGAACTGTGAAGGTGAATGTTAATTTAAACATGAATATTGCTGGAGCAGTGACAAAACTATTCAGCCAATCAAATAACCTCAGACTTCATTCATATTCAAGAGAAGAACATCTAAATACCATCTTATGTGTTCTGTTAAATACCAGCCATTTTAAAATCCAGAATGATTGTAAATTAATTTATAAGAAATTAGAAGGATCCTGACAAAAGTTCCGTAAAGAGCAAACTTAAAAATAGGCTGTTTTATGTTGATGTTATGAGTGGTGTTACTGATTTGTAATGTTTAAATATAACACATTATGTGAGAACTATAGCTGCTTTACTTTTGACATAGATTATATCTGTGTTCTAGTTTGGCAGGTTGTTTGATTCCATGAAATAAGTATTCCATAATCTGTTTATTGACATAATCAGTTGATTTGGGGACTGGATGATTTTTGTTAATAAATCTTGACATTTTGGATGTTGAATTGAAGGAATTAGTTTGATATTTCAATAAGGATTATGTGTGTCTTGTACTTGAAAAGAGTATATTTTATTTTGGCCAGCAGAGGGCATTGTAGATCTAAAAAGAATAACTTTTTAAGAATTGTGAAATTCATGTTTATCATAGGATTTGAATGTACATTAATTTGTGTTTTTTAATTCTTTTAAAATGTTAGTTTTAATTAATATAACTTTTCTTAAAATTAGTGTTTTTCAAGCTTATTTTTGAACGTCAATTTCGTTATATATATAGACACTTGGCATTAAAAACCATTGAATTTTCACCGCTTTTACCTGGGGAAAGGTACACGTTGAACTGCTGACCGCTGTTGGGGCATGTTGTCACAATATATGGGGTTGCCACAATATAACCTAACTCCACACTCAAACTTAGACTGTAAAATAATTCCAAAATACAGCAATTCAAGAAACAGAAAAAACGTACAGGGTAACTATATCAAACCACTGTTTTGTCCGCATATAGACTCATATGTTTGTGTGCTTACAAAAAACAGGGTTCTTGAATATGCAAACAACGCCAACGCTTTATACAATATATAATATATATGTTTATACGTGCACATTACGTTTGGTCTAATCTGGCCAAGTTCATAATGTAATTGTTTAATTTAAAACACAACAATAATTTAAAGACACTCATGGTCGTCATCATACACCGTTGTATTTATAGACCTACACAGTTGGCAGGGCGGCCAATGACGGTATGTGTGTGTGGAGTTTACAGTGGTCTGCACTTCACTCAGTTACTCAAACCTGAACAGACATCAGAGCTGACTGCGGTCGCGCGCACACACAGGTCGCGCGCACTACAAGAAATCAGTAACATGACAGGGGTGGCAGGCTCGTAAAGGTAAATTTGTTAAAATTCTCTTCACAACAGTTTCCATGTTACACATGTTTATTGCTAATAGCATGATTGAACAACAATTATAACAAGAGCAGCATATTAAAAGTAATCTTTAAACTCTTGTACTTTGACACTGAACTTAAACATGGATACTACAATGAAAAGCGCCACGAAATGAACAATCCGTGCGCATGAAATAAACCAAAATGAACCTGTTGCAAATTAGGTTAAAAAACGAATAAAACTACCCAACTCTGCTATAACAAACTTTTTAAGCATAGATGGACTGAAATTTGTTCATTCATTTTCGCAGATTGCGGAGTGTTGGCAAGACCGTCTGTCTCTCCGCAAGATCGGCACATCAGCAGATGGTTATTCAAACGTCAGATGAGAGGACTTCCTTAACGCGTTCACACGAGCGCAGGTCTGTGGCTACTGTCGAGTTATTTTCATACTGATTTAGCGACTGATTTACCGATTAATGATTACTTACAGAAAAATCTACCCTCCAGAACAGCTTTCGATGGTGCATTAAAACTTGACCCAAAACTAACGGAACGGTTTTTAGGCACTTCCTTAAAGAGGCGGTTCGTGGTGCGTAAGGGTAAGTGAAAGTCAACTTTAAATCTTCGTTTGCTTTCATTATACTATGGACCGTACAGAAAAGCAAAGAATGGCAAAAAGAAACCATTCAAAGAAACAACGCTGAGAAAATTCACTGGTTTTCCCACGTTTAAACCTATATAATGAGTGATGTTTGTTTAGGATGGCGTCTGAATTATCCTTTCCTAAGACGACTTTGTATTGGAGCTATGTATTCTAGTCTAAAGAGGAGCTACTCTAGATTAATGACCTGTCCAGTATTTTTTGTCTTGTGACATGTTGCCATCTCTTGTTGTCGTCAGAGAAACTTTCTGTTGACCCTTCTTTAAATAGCAGATCCATCTCTAAAGACGCGTTTGGTTATTTATACTCACTGTCGGCTTCATAGAATGTGTTCGTGCATCACACGAGGGATCGTCTGAAGTCTGTGTATGAGGACAGTCCGTATTAATGGTACAAAAATGTGTGACCTTCTCATGACCTTGAGGTTTATCTTTAAGCCTCACATGATGGTCATTTATGCAGTGTTATTGTTATTAATATTATAAAGTGTGGTAGCATCTGTTCTGAGGGATGCATGTTTGGACCCTTCATTGTAAAAAGGGAAATATGTGGTTATTAATAAGCATTTCATGTAAATTTGTTCAATAAATAATTTGTGTAGATAAATTATATAAATTTTCAGATAACTTTTCAAGCTTGTAGTTTGTAAAGGGAATCATGGTGAATCCCCATGTGTTCTTTGCTTGTGTCCTGTAACATTTAGAAGGGCTTTTACAGTAAGATGCTGTAATCCTTTGCAAATGGCAGGGTTGATAGAGATGCCATTCAAAAGACTTGCCATAGGCAAGTGTGAAGTGTGGTTCTGCTTTTTTTAAATAAGAGGGTTGATCATTGGTAACTCTCATTGGTCCACATCGTAACACTGCATTAATAAGCATTTTTCTGCCCACAGCCACACCTCCTCCATGAAAAATACCCTAATCTGGAAGAAGCACGACTTCAATAAAAGATTTCCAGACTGATTCACAATTCAGATTCCTCAGATTCCCACCAAAACTTGTTGCTTATAAATTTATCATCAATCACTCTTTGGAAATCTACGATCATGGAGGGCATTTGTTTTGAGGTCAAACCCCGAAATGACCCACTCAAAGCTCACCCACTCTGTTCCCTCACACAAACACTTCCTGGATCGGAGGACACGCGAGAGGAAGGAGAAGTGGAGATTCAATACAGGCTAACTCTGGTCGGCTCACTGGCCATCCATCCACAAACCACAATGGCAATGCTCCCCTGGGTGGTGGCTGAGATACGGAGGCCCCTACAGGGGGAGAAAAACAGAAGCCGTGATTTCAGTGGCACTCAGTCTCTAGAGGTCAGTTGACTTAAGAATAATAATACAAACACTTGTTATTAAAGACAACCACAGTATTATAAAGCCTTAATATAAATCAAATGTAAATATACATACATATGAAATACTTTTATTGCTGGAAAGAGTTACTCTATTAAAGAGTGCAATGTTGAAAATAATCAGGGGTGATATATCTTACACAAAAGTACTGTGGTGGTACAGTACAGTCATGCTATCAGATGGTGCCATTTTTTAAATAAAAATCACAGATCTGAAAAATAAACATATTCATATGGTACACTAAATACAAGAAACTTCAAGGCACTTTAAAAATGCCACAGTACAAAACTATGTCCAAAAACCAAATGTAAAAGAAAAACTGATTCAATGAAATAAGTGTTTTCTATCTGATGGTTCAAGGTTCAAGACCAGCCTGTGGTGCTGCAGATTTCAGCCAGCTCAGTGCGTTGTGTTCTGGATGCGGCAGGGCCGGGAAGGCCGTGGGACCCATTGCAGCATATGGTTTTGTTTGATCAGCGACCTCATCTAATCACCAAACTCATTCACAATAGCCAGGAGCCTAACTATTTCGGCTGTCTGCTCAAAGGTCAGAGGACAGCAGCCTGCTATGTGTTCCGCTGTCAGGACCAGCAGAAGGTAAGAGGAGTTTTACATGAGCTGCATCTGAACTCAAAGCAGCTCATTTATTTTTATATATTTATTTATTTTGCATTATACAACTTTATTTAAATTAGAACAGGAAATCAGTTAAGAAGTTTGACATTGTTGTGTTTGCGGTTTTGAAAAGGAAAGAGAGTACTCTGAGAGGGTTTACTATAGGTTGTTATGGGTTGTTTTTCTCCCAGCATGTATCACTTTGAAGTGAATATCTTTTGATGAGCAAAAGCTCAGAGGTTTAAATGTCGGCCCACCCTCTTTGTGCATGTGTACACCTGTGTGTGAAAGAGTTTGGGTTCAACAAGCTACCATAACAGCACCATGACAAATGAGAAGAAACAACTAAATTTATACATTTTCTAAAGAAATTGTGTTTGGGATAAAACACATTTAAAACAATACTTGGAAGTTGTAGGTGGTTGCCAGGGTGTTGCTATGTAGTTTCCTAGGTTTTCTGTAAATTTGTTTAGAGCATTTTAAAACTCACTGGCTGGGAAATGATTTGAGATTAAAGAGAAAGGGTAGCACTCCTCCCCTTTTCAAGTGAATCTGCTGCCCTAAGGGTTTAAATGAATTAAAAGCAGTTCCTGTACAGTACGTGTTTCAAATACAGTATGTGTTTACAAGAGACCCTGAGCACTGATTTTGACATACATATCCTAAATTGCAGATTCACACAACCACCTGATGCAAATTCATCATTAGGCATCATAGCCAGTAGCAGATTGGTTCAGCTATCTATAAACTTTGTTGAAATTGAACTCAGCATGGAAAACTAATAGTTAAAAACACAAATAAAAACTAGGATAAAAATAGATTGCTTTGATGTGATTTATTGTTTGGTAAAATAACTGTAACAGGATGCTGTTACTGTACTGGGAAACCATGGGTGTTTATTACGGTACAATAGAGTGCTTGTTTACAAATATCAAGACTAAGTGATGGAGGATAGATAGACCGTGAAGTTTCCTTCATCAACCTGCATTTTGGCAGGATGTAGATATATGTTGTCATAGTAACCATTTCCTGTGTCAGTAAACCAGCCACAATGTGGCTGTGGACTTTCTGTTTATTGTCTCAGTAAATAGACAGAGAGATGGAAAAAGAGATAATGCTGTTGACTGTGAAAGGAAGGATGCTAGGAATCAATGAAAGTTAGCATTCTCTTCATTGTCTCTTTTTGTAGTTTTAGCAAAGCATGTACTAGCAATGCCATGGTCGTGGGTTCGATTCCCAGAAAACATGTCCACCATGAACATATATGCCTTTAAATGCACAGTAAATCACATCTGCCACATGCATAAATGTAAATGTCATGTTTGACGTGAATGCTGGGAGGGACATGTGTGCATGACCTCTACAGTACCATCCAATCATATCAGGTCTGGCTTTGACAGACAGGAGTGCATATGCAATACTGACATAGGATCCACCCCGTACTATAAGACTATGAGACTGTAATAATGAGCTGTACATGTTACCTTTCTGTATACTTTATTAATGTTACTACTGTATTGTATGTATTTGCATGGCCCATGAGGTTCTGTTAACAAGTTTTCTATTACCCTAGTTCTCTGAAACCTCATGTAGAGAGATCCACTAAACATACGCTTCTTGCAGCACAGGAAGTGATTATGCTAACTAAGAAAATGTAGCATGTACAGTTCCAGGTCAGGTCCCTCTCATAGGTAGATTTCTTCATTCAATGTGTCAGAGAACTGGGGTTTAGAAGGTTGCCTCACATAGCCTGACCTTTGACTTTAGCAAAGACGCTTATGCTTTTTCCAGTGTAAAGTGGGCAAGAACTACCCACTAAAAACAGGAAGAGCCATCTGACTGAAATGTCATGAAAGACTATGATGATATAATAAATGACTGAAGTGATCAATGATAGTTTTGTTCTATGATGTAGAGACTTTAAATACAGTACATTAAAAACCTGTGCCTTTATTTGCATTGTTACATTAAGTTAGCGATTTAGATTAGCACTTTTGTGTGCAATCGGTTATCGAATGGAAAGTGGTCGTGCAGTCTGAGGCAGAGACCACAGAAAAGGTCACATAGCATAAACATCCTTTATCTGACTCTCTCTATCTTCATTTCTTTCGATGTTACTCACTCCAGACCACCTGTTACCCATGGCGTACACACACACACACACTATATCAGTGTGTGCGTGTGTCTGCATTACTGAGATTTAGATCATAGTGGTGTTCCCTATGCCTCACACACCCCTGATCTTTTTTTAAACTGATAAATAACAATCAAATCACCTCTTGTTTGCGTCCCTCACCCAACCCATAAATTATCAGACTTATTTTCTACCTGCTTTTCTGTTTGCTTTTCACTAGCCAATTTATAATACCATAATTCACTTGATACCACAATGCCATCTATCATTTCAAAGGCCCTACAACTGTGCTTCGGCTCAACAGCTTAGCATACCAAATACCTTTATATGCTTTCATGTGGCTCGTAAAATCTCTGTAACACTAGGATGGCAGGTGTGGAAATATCATAAGTCACAGTAAACTTATTTTTAGTTGCTATGACAACATCAGCGGTAACCATTGCACTTGCGTGTTGCCAAGATAGTAGGTTGAAGTGTAATATTTGTAGTTATGGGTAACTTAAATGATAAACTTCTTTAATTTTCCTGTTACCAAAGAACAAAGTTTACTTATAAAAACAAGCATAATGATTTGTGTTTGTTTGTGTACAATAATGCACTTATTATAAAGAGTAAGGCGTTCTTCTGGCTTTGAAAGCTGATATATGAAGCTTATTTTAGTAAAGTTTATTTACTAAATTATTTGTTTTACTTTATCTGTTATACATAAATATATTTGAATATTTAAATTGTCTAATCTGTTTGTTAAATGCTGGAATTACTGTAGATTATTTAAATTGTAGATAAGGCACTTTCTCAGTAGCCACCCACTAAAGTTGTTTTCTTTACAATTAAACTGGTCATTTTTATGTTTTTTATGTACTCTTCAGTTGTGTTTTTGTAAAATACAATAAAAATTGTCACCATTTGTTTAGCACAGCAAGTTGCAATAGTTATCCAGACAAATAAATGTTCCTTATTTCTTTGAACAATGAAATCTTAATTGTTTTGGACATCAACCAAACCAGAAAAGATCTATAGTTAACAGTTTGTTCAAAATACAATTTGTGGGTTTAAATTTGTACAGTAACTCTAGTCTGTGAATCTATTCTGCCACCAGGTGGTGGTCAAATCCTGAACTTGAAGACTCTTCAAATATCAGCCATCACCTGCACATAACAATCTCAGTCACACCTACAGTGTAAACATTTTTAGTAATAAATAATCTTAAAACTCATCTCTAAACTAAATCAAGCTTTCTTTATATAGCAAGTTTGATTTTTCTAACCTACCTTTTATAAAATATAAAAAAGATGATTATTTTTTAATTATTCAAGCTTACAGTTTACAGTTTAACGTTTCCTCCTCAAACGCAAGACAGTCATCAGGCAGCCTGGAAATAGTGCGGAAACGGCTTTTCTTCCCAGTGGATGTGATATGATCTGATACTTGAGTGTAATTTTCTCTCATCATGTGAAGGTTTTACGGTCACATCCCACTGAGCGCCGTTCAAACGGCCGCACACACACTACAAACTTCCACTAGTTTCACTTTATTGAGGAGATCTGGATGGCAGAAACGATGAAATCTCGCTTTCAGATCTTCAATTTACTGCGGAGGGATGTTAAAAGCGAGCAAGAAACAGTGAGTATCTCTGTACAGTGTGTTTGTAGTAAGTTTAGTGGGAAAGTGTGCGTTAGCATGCTAGTTTGTTAGCTACTAATGTAAAGTGAGTCTAGTGAACGTTAGCCCATTGAAGAATAATTTATTCTCTGTTTATTTTACTAATTATTCATTTTCCCGATTCGTGAGGAGTGAATAACGCTTTGTTCATGTAAAGCCTTAAAGTATATGTTGATGCCAAACTTCTCCCTTGTTAGGTTATTGGTGGTCGTGTCTCAAAAACTAGAGCGTTGACTACATAGAAAGCACTTTTGTGCCGCGATTCGAACTCTTGTAACCTACAGTCCGTGCCCTAAAGAGCGGCCTATGTAGGCAGCTCGCTATGTTTTGCGAGTGTATGTGTCAGTTTATTAATAAAACCAATAAAACAAGTCGAATAACTCGCCTGTTGCTTTAAAGAAATATAAGCTTTTGTTCGAATAAAAACATCAACTACCTTAAAATAAGTCTATTGAAAACAAATATAGTAGATGGCGTTATATGTTATACAGTAGTTTAGTCAAATGTAGCCGTTAGTCATGTAGCTGTATTAAAAAAACACGTTGTTGATTTTGTATATGTGATGGTTTATGTAAAGTGTGGCTTTAAGCAGCCTGTTATATTTCGTAAGTTCAACATAATGTGTCAAAACTGGTTGGAAAAAGATACACGGTTAGATAGGTAGTTCCTGCTGAAAATAAATGGGTGGTTCTAGTAAGCGTCCTTGAAATTCATGGTGTGTCAAATGTGTTGTGAATAAGATAAAGGGTAAACGATCTATTACAAGATGGGTATGACCGCAGTTGTTTATAAAAGCATTGCTATGAATGAAAGGACAATGAGTATAATTTCTCTGTATAATCACATTTTTGTATTGTGTCATGTATTTACTTTTGTAGTAGCAACTTGATTATAGTGTGTGTGTGTGTGTGTGTTGGTGCTACACCTGTGCTGTTACAAACTGTTCTATGGTAGTAAATGGTATCACCTCGTTTCTAGGTGTGTGTCATAGTCACATGTTCTGTCCCCAGTTCCACCTCATGTGACCAGCACTCACAACTATAACAGTTCCTCAACCTGTGTGTGTGTGTGTGTGTGTGTGTGTGTGTGTGTGTGTGTGTGTGTGTGTGTGTACATTATGAGGTTTGTATATTTACCATTGTGCTTGTAAACTCTATCATTGTACATGTAAAAGTGTTTTGTATGTGTTCATACCCAACAGTGGATAGGAACTATGGCTGGCTGATATAGCAAAGAACAGCTTTATGATTATATTCAGTATATATGTTAATAGTTATTTATTTTATCAAAAGAACTATAATTTCAACCCGACAACAATTGTTGAAAAGTACACATTAAATGATTAATTCAAGACATAAACAGTCCCAGAGAGACAAAAAATGTCTGTTTAAAAGTAAACCACTTTTCACTAAATAAACAGAAAAAATTATTTATTGATTTTTATTTGTGTGCACCAGTATGTCAATATGTAGTTACAAACAATGTTTACTTAATGAACCTTTGGTAAAAAACTAATTATGTTTATGAAAAATTACAGTAAAGACATGACTGGTAGAATGTAGAATATTGTAAAGGAGACAAAACATCAATCAAAACGTTTCATAACACAAATAACAACAATTGTATAAAATAATCAAATTACAATCATCAATACAAATATTTGGTTCTAACTGAACTGAAATTTTTATGAACAATATAGAACATAATTCAGTCTGTGTCAGATTATGAAATATCAACTGAAGTCACAGATAAGAAAATGCCACTCTACGTTGAGGGCATAGCATCTCCTCCATCAGCTTTCTCCATCTGTGCATCTGTCTCCACTTCAGAACTGAAATACCTGTGTAAATCCATGCGCCTCTTATTTTCACACAAGCGCACGCATCATTTTCTCTCCACTGCGCATGCGCTCTCTATCACATTTAATCCTGCTGTGGGAGATTTCACTTGTCACTTGTGAGGACAGTAATAACTGACAGGACGAACGTCACTGATACACAGTGCGATCCCGAATCAAATGTGAAAGTTGAAAGCGATTTATATACCCCACATATTGATAGTGGCTCTCCGATGCCCGAAAATTACATACAACATAATTACCCGACCACATTTGTGAGAGAATGCAAAAGCATTGCAATATATTTTCCCTCCCTATGAGATAGCCCAACAGGCAGGGCGGAAATACATTTTGGTAGACAGGATGACACAATAGCCCCGGGACGTCAAGCTAGCGATTTTGTGAGCCCTGTAATATTATATTGTAATGTTTTATTTGAAATAAATGCTCTGTCAAATTCTACCTACATTTTAGGTGCTGTAGTCGTTATAGCATTTATTAAAAATATTCCATGTAGTTTCTTCATTATTTTGAAGTTATACAAACTTTTCATGTGTAATAATTATGCAAAAGTTATACATGAACTGCAAAACAATTTTAGGTGAAGGACACTGCTGTCACACCTTGTCATGCCATGTTATTGTTTGAATTGTTTGAATCATTGTCATCTGACTAATTGTACTGCTTTTGTTAAGTGGTGGTTGTGGTGGTTAGATGACATCATAGTCTTGCATTTCCTCTCTCCCTGTGACTTGGTGACCTCAAAAACACTAAAATTTGAGATAGCGGAAGCAGATTGTGGGTGGACGTGTGCGGTGGACTCATGGTAAATGTGTGTGAAATAACTTATGGTGCCATCGCACGGTTGTTTTAAAAGTATCACACAGTGAAATATGACAGAAACATTTATGTAAATATTTGTAAAATGTCACAGAGTAATTTAAAACAATGTTAAAGTAGATTATCTGTCTGGATTGCTGGTCCCCACTTTCCAGAAGTTTTCCAGCAGTGTGTGTATAGGTATGTGTCTGTTGTATGTCTGGATAAAGTCAGATCGGTCTTAGGCCAGAACCATGTGGCACTCCTCTAATTCCACTCTTACTTGTTCTGTCTATTGCTCTGTTTTTCTCTCCTTCGCTATTATTTAGATGTTAATGGACTTCCTGCTACATCAAAGTGCCAACGCAAGCTTTTTTGTAATGATTATGCTAAAAGTAAAAATTGTTAACCTGTTTGTTGCTTACCCAGGTTGTTCATCAACTTGACTTTCAGGGAATTTGTATTAATGTATGGTATTAAGTTGATGAATAAGTACAAACCTAAATGTTTTGTGTGCCAATGATAAGTTTCACTGAGGTGATTGCCACTTTCATGCTTTTGCTTGGGGGCAAGAGTGGTTTGTTAGAGGCTTTCTGCTCTTTTCTGCATTGACTGAAAGTGCATTAACTTCTCTTTATTTTTGGATTACTTACTGTTCCAGCCCTCTTGACTTCCTCTGTATGTGTGTGTTACTGAGTAAGAACAGACTGTGTGTTTGTCTTGAGTGTTCTTGGGCACAGAATGCTGTGGCTTGTCATTCACAGTTATGAGAGAGAGAGAGATGCATAACAAGTAGCATAAGCAGTAACGCAAAGAGCTTGGCAAAGATCTTGTATATGCGGCATCACTCAATAAAAGCAGATGGATAACTTTGAAAGGCGGTGTTTTTGCTTAAAGAATATTATTGAGTATAAACAAAATCTCTTTCTCGTAATTGTTATGCAACCAAAAACGTTTTCGTAAGTTGTAAAGTGTTTCTACATCATGGTAGTATTTGTTTTACTGCCTTTATGCTGATTATCAATTTAATTTATTTTACAGTAATATATATGGATCTACTGAGAATAACAGATCACCACTAAGAAGATAGGAAATGAAATAAAATTGCATTGCAGTAGTAGGTATTTGGAAGGCAGTGTAAAAAGTCATAAAAATAATGTAATGCAAAAATTTCTAATAGTTAAAAATTGCCTTTAAAACACAGTATCAAATTTTGTTTTCTTTTGACTTTGGGGTAAAATGTGACCTTGGTTTAAGTGAGAGTCGCCTGTAGAGATATGCTAGTATTTAGACTCTTTGGCAAGCCTGCCACCATACCCAAATTTTAAGCAAACCTCCACACAATCAAAATACTGTTAGAGGACATAAAGTCAACCCAGAGGGACAGGAGAAGGAAGGAGGGTATGAGAGATTGTAACATTGCTGTGTGTCTGGAGGTAATCTCAGGAAGATGTCACCCATGCAGCACTCTGACTGAAGCACATTGTTCCGAATCAGCAGGGGAGGAGGAGCTAAAATCAGCCTCAGGTCCTAAAAACAGAGAAACAGCTAAGAGGGAGGAACAGGGGAGAACAGAGAAAGCTTTGAGGTACTCTTACGCACCATCTAAAGGTGTAAAAAAGTAAAGGTATGGATGCAGAAAAGAGAAGTGAAAGATATAGTTAGATGGAGAAATGAAAGAAAACACAGGAAAGTCAGGAGAATCAGGTTTAGACATGCCTTCTCTGCGTAGATGGCTGAGTCAGGTGAGAAATATAAATTCAGTCTATTCTCTCTGCTGTCTTCAGTTTTAATTAATGCACACATATGATTTCCAGTGATACGTAAGTAATGAATATATACAAGTTTAAGGATTAACTTCATGACAGTGGTGTCACCCAGTGGTGTCTTCTAGATTAGATTAGTTCAACTAAAGGTTTAGGTTCTGGCATGTTTGACCCTCAAATCATGTAACTGGTGTATTGTACTAAATTGGATGTCTTAGGTTTGCCTTTCAAACAGAACTTGTCGGCTTATGTACATTTTTAGTTTGCAGGAATTCTCTGATATTCCTGTCTGCAACAGGCTGTTATGCAAGACAAGTCTTGTTGATACTTGAATCTACAAGTTCATATGCTTTGAAAGAAAAGCTTATGAACTGGTGAGATTAACAACAATAAGTGTCATCCTTGACAGATTGAATATCTGGAATATAGACTGTTTTTCCACTGAAAATTTGATCAAATTTTTTGATTTGATCAAAATTTGACTCAATTTTTGCCATTTTCATAAGCCTTACATCTATAGTATATTATCTTTTTGCTTGAAAGGCCATTTTTCTTTTCTTTTAGTAGTTTTCTTGTTGTCATTCTCTTGGTGGCCAATCAAATTACTCTTTCTAACTGTGGTAGCCAATCATAATATTCTTTATAATACAGCACTATGTAGGTTAAAGATGATAGAAACAGTTATTAAAATTAGTGGTGACTGCAGCCTCAC